>BLBF01011827.1:0-10949 GCA_015471245.1 Laticauda colubrina | reverse complement strand
AAGAAAGCTAAGCGAAAAATAGAAACCTAACTCTATTGTATGCTCCCACCCTCATTTACACAACAGAAGAATGTAACACCTCCAGCTCATTTCCCAGACTTATCCCTACCTCCCCTCCCCCCCCATTTCTTATGACAGCCGAAAGATGCAAAGCAACAGTAGAAGATCTTGAAGGCTGACATTCGGCCCTCCTATAAAAAAGAAAACCATCAGTCCTAGAAGAGAGAGAGGAGAAAATATAAAGACAATTATTAATCATTAAACAATTACAAAAGAATACACTTCTAGGGCTTATCTGGATACTTGGAATGAAATGCTTTGATCAACTTAGGGGCTTTAATGTCAGTTTCGTTAACCCATTCGGCTTGTGAAGAAGGGAAATGTTTCCAGGCTACAAGATACTGGAGCCGACCCTTCCATTTGCGAGAGTCCAGAATTTCTTTAACTTCAAAATGTTGTTCACCTTCAATCAGTATTGGTATGGGAGGGTCAACCTGGATGGGTCTTAAATCAGAAGTATGTTCAGGTTTTAGCAAACTAACATGGAACACCGGATGAATTTGTTGAAGAGTTTTCGGTAAGTTCAGCTGGACTGTTACAGGATTTATAATCCGTTCAATCGTGAAAGGACCAACATATTTAGGACCACGTTTCTTTGACTTTTGAGTGGTTTGCAGGTATCTGGTGGACAGGAAAACTTTGTCGCCCATTTTATATAATTTCTGTGGAGATCTTTTCTTGTCTGCAAACTTCTTATGAGCTTGATGGGCCTCATCTAATGCTTTGCGTGTCACTGGCCAGTTAAGTTGGAGTTGAGTTATCCATTCATCCAATGAATGGATGTTAGGCTTTTCACGAGGAAGTTCAGGTATGGGTACAAAATATTGTCCTGAAGCAACTTTAAATGGAGTAAATCCAGTACTACTATGTACAGAGTTGTTATATGCCACTTCGGCAAATGGTAGTAAGTCGGACCAGTTATCTTGTTGATAATTTATGTAACATCTAAGATACTGTTCTAACACTGTGGTGGGTGGAGCTTAAGCCCTGGGCAGAGCCTATCAACTTCAGGAACTCTTTCCAAAAATTTAAGGTAAACTGGACCCCTCTGGACCCCTCTGTCAGAGATTATGCATTCCGGAATGCCATGTAACCTATAGATATGTGAAATAAACAGTTTACCCAGCGTCTTAGCAGATGGAATCTTGGAACAAGGTATGCAATGTACTTTTTGGGAAAACAAATCGATTACTACCCAGATAACTGTGTTTCCACTGCTTTTGAGTAATTCTACGATAAAGTTCATAGAGATTTGCTTCCAGGGGGCTGTCGGTCTAGTTACATTCTGTAACAACCCTACGGGCTTGCCAGGAGATCTCTTTGCCGAAGCACAAATTGGACAGCTAGCTACATAAGCTTCAATGTCCTTCTTTAAAGTAGGCCACTTAAAGCCTATTTTAAAGAATTGCCACTTAAGCAGGTGTAAGGTTTTCACAAATCCAAAGTGACCAGCTGCTTTAGAATCATGAGCTTGTTGTAGTATTTGGCCCCTCAGCACCTGTGGCAAATACAACTTGGTCCCCACCCAAGCCAAACAATCTCTTACTGTATAGTCATTTGAATGAGCCAGGAAACATTCATCCAGTTTTAAAACTTCTTTTAGTTGTTTGGTTAGGTCATTAGATAAAACCACTTCTTGTTTCTTCTTTTGGGCTCTGGTAATCATTGGGGCGACTAGATGTTTGGTTGAGACAATTGGGCTTATCACCTTCTGGTGCATATTGAGCTAGTCCAGAGAGAGCATCCGCCATGAAGTTCTTCCCTCCTGGAATGTACTTCAGTGAGAAATTGAACCGCTTGAAATACTGGGCCCAGCGAACTTGTTTAGGGGACAGCTTCCGGGGCGTTTTTAAAGCTTCCAAATTTTTATCATCAGTCCATACCTCAAATGGATGTTTTGCTCCTTCCAGGAAATGTCTCTAGGTCAGTAACGCCCAACGAACTGCAAAAGCTTCTTTTTCCCAGGCGGCCCACCTTCTCTCAGTTTCAGACAGCTTATGGGAGGTATACGCACAAGGCTGTAAGGTCCCTTTCTCGTTGATTTGAAGTAATACCGCTCCAACAGCCACATCACTTGCATTGGCTTGAATCACGAAAGGAGTTTCCATATCCGGGTGCTTTAGCACTGGTTCTGCAGCAAACAGTCGTTTTAGTTTTTCAAAAGCTGCTTGGCACTCCATGGACCATTCCAATGGCTTGCCCAGCCTTGGCTTCACCTCCCCTTTTGTTTTTAAGAGATTTGTAATGGGCATTGCTATCTTAGCAAACGTCGGGGTAAATTGCCGGTAAAAATTTGCAAATCCCAAGAAGCTTTGAAGTTGTTTTCTGGTATGTGGTGGAGCCCATTCCAATACGGCACGCACTTTCTCTGGATCCATTTCTATGCCTTCAGATGAAATGCGATATCCCAAATAGTCAATTTTCTCTTGATGGAATTCACACTTTGACAGTTTAGCATACAACTTAGTGGCACACAGTTTCTGTAGAACTGACCGCACCAGTTTCACATGTTCATCCAGAGTTTCCGTGTAGATAAGGATATCATCAAGATAAACCAGAACCCCCCTGTATAAATGTTCATGTAACACTTGATTGATCATCTACATGAATACAGCTGGGGCCCCTTGTAAACCAAAAGGAAGAACGTTGAATTGGAAGCAACCCATCAGGCAGTTAAAAGCGGTCTTCCACTCATCCCCTTCCTTAATTCGAATTCAGTAGTATGCTTCTCTCAAATCCAACTTCATGAAAATCTTCCCCTTCGCTAGGTGGGCCAACATATCCTTCATCAAAGGAAGGGGATACACGTTTTCCATGGAAATAGCGTTCAAATTTCTGTAGTCCACCACCAAGCATTTGGAACCATCTTTCTTTTCACGGAACAACACTGGGGCCGCTACCCGGGGCCTAGCAGGTTGAATGAAACCATGTTACAGATTTTTATCTATAAACAATCTTAGCTCCTCCAATTCTCGTGGTGCTATTGAGTACAACTTCAGTTTCGGGAGCTTCACCCCAGGCAAAATCTCAATAGCACAGTCTGTTGGGCGGTGAGGCGGAAGCTCATCCGAGGCCTTCTCACTGAACACTTCTTTTAAATCCCAATACTCTTTGCGAATTTTCTCCTCCCCTTTCACGGGTTCAGTACCCATGGAAGCTATTTCAATCGGAACCTGAAGCTTAGGCTGAAATCTGCCCTCTTTTCCCAGTCGCTGCTTGGTGCGTATGCGCAACACCCCTTTCTCCAGTTCACCTGGGGTTTCCATTTCCGGAGCTAGGGCAATCCCAGTATTAATGGTTGCTCCATCCCAGGGACCACAATAAAACACAGAGTCTCATCATGCTCTCCCATGATCATTTTTATAGGTTCTGTGATAAAACGTGCAGGGCAACCTCCAGCCACTGATCCATCTAATTGGCAAAAGGAAATGGGCATCTTCAAAGGTTTTAGTTTTAAGCCCATTTTCTCCACTACTTCCATGTTGATTATACATCTTGTGCACCCAGAATCTAACAGGGCTAGCATTTCCCTTTCGACCCCTGAATTGGGTACTCTCAACTTCACCGGAATGGTCATAGGGTCCACACTTGGACTTACCAGGAAGTTGTCTTCCGAGTCAAAATCATCCTCCTCAGGGGTAACTGGGGTTTCTGATTCGTCTCCTGTGGAAGGGGAGACCTCTGCCGTCTCTTTCGACTTTAGTGCTGCTTCGCGAGGCTTCACTGGGGACTTTTCAGGTTTCTTCCCTTCTTTTGGCGCCCCCTTTGGTTCCAGCTTGACTTTGCAGTTCACAGCCCGGTGACCTTCCTTCCCGCATCGAAAGCAGGCCGAGGGGTTGGGTCTCGCCACCACTCCTCCCCTCTGAGGTTTGGTGACCTCTTGAGGACGTGGGGGGGAAGGCTTGCTCCACCCAGAACCTCCCTGCCATCTGCTTTGGGTTAAATCAATTTCCACTTCTTCTGCCAGCAAGCACCACATCTGCAAGTCATTTGGGTCTCTTCTAGCAATGCATCTCTGGTACACATCTTCATTTAAACCATCTTTAAACGCTTCTTTCAGGGCTTCCTGGGACCAGCCTCGGATATGACCAATTAACTGTCTAAATTCTTGGGTGTCGTCAGCCACTGACCTCCGCCCCTGATTTATAGTCTTCATCTTAATCCGGGCCTTGCACTCTGCCAGTGGGTCCTCAAACCTAACCCGCAGTGCAGTCATGAACAGATTACAGTTCAGCAACTGGGGAGCATTATCATTATGCAAGGTCACCATCCACTCTGCAGCTGTTCCCTCCAGAGCCCTGGTAACACATCTTACTTTGGCTGCTTCTGAGGGAAAATCCTCCCTGTATTCTTCCATATAGCTCCAAACTTGGGCTAGGAAAAATCCCAAGGTTTTGGGATCTCCCCCATATCTTACTTCTAACGGAGGCAGCCTAGGAGCTCTACGCCTTCTAGGAATTACACTTCCCGCTGAGGGCCCCGGGCTGCTGCTGGATCGGGTTGATTTATGGGAGAGGGGGCTGCTCTGCTTCTTCTACCTGGGGCTACTTCCCCTCCCCCTTCATATCATTGTGCAGCTTGGAGTTGTTCAAAGGCTTAATCAAGGAGTCTCCTGGCTTGATTCAGTGAGAGTTCTCTCTTTTCCTTCTCTTGCCATGGCTCCTCTTTTCTACGCCGGTGGGTAGTTGTGATCTGGGGGGGGAGTTTCCTTCTCCAGATCTTTCCAGCCAACCCCCACCGACTATCTGGGCTTCACAGCTGGATCTTCTTCCAGATTGAGCTCTGCTAGCGATTGGGCTTCCTGTACCAGCAAGAATCTTGCCCTCCAATGGCTCCCAGGTCTTCCTGATCACTAGTTGAAGATGACATGATGTCCAGGCCCCCTTGGAAGAAAATTGGGTGTTTTCTCCGGGTGGGCTTGTAGACGCAGATTCAGAATAATGTCAGGGGGAGCTCCATTCAAAATCCAGGAAAGAAATACTTAAACTCTTTAAATTAGAGAAAAGATATCTTTTACTGAAAGTGAAGTGGTAGCAACCAAAGAATTCTGAATCTGAGAAATTAGGTGCGCAATTCACATATACAAAGTGATGGAAGTGTTCCCACCCCCAATAGTTCAGATGAAACTTCCAATTAGATGTTGTGAATATGATCATGTGGGCATCTTCATGTGATGATGAGGCCTCTGTCCGTTGACCTTGGCATACTTTGATAACGGGTTGCAGTTGCGCAGAGAAAAGAAAGCTAAGCGAAAAATAGAAACCTAACTCTATTGTATGCTCCCCCCCCCTCATTTACACAACAGAAGAATGTAACACCTCCAGCTCATTTCCCAGACTTATCCCTACCTCCCCCCCCCTCGGTTTCTTATGACAGCTGAAAGATGCAAAGCGATAGTAGAAGATCTTGAAGGCTGACATGGAGTGTGCACATGAGAGGAGAAGGAGGGGAAGAAGGATGAAGGAAGGCTCCACCATGGCTTGTGCTCATTCCTCAGCCAACCTGGATTTCCAAAAACTCGCCAAGAAGAAAGAAAGGAAGCTTCTCACACTCTCAGAAAGCCCTGTGTGCTCTACTCGGAGCTCTTCGGTATCCTTTTTTCTTCCTTCCTTTTGGAAATCCAGGCTCACTGAGGAACGAGTGGAAGCCGCAATGGAGGCTTCCCTCCTCCCCCTCCTCCTCCTCTCATTCTTCAGCCAGCCCAAATTTCCAAAAGGAAGAAAGAAAAAGGGACAGCAGAGAGCCCCAAGGAGAGCATACAGGACTTTCCGAGAGAGTGAAAGAGACAGGGAGCGAGAGACAGCAAGATACACATACACGTAGAGAGAGATTCAGCTCAATTCAGCTCTGTCTGCTCTCCTCTCTCTGTCTTTGCCCAGTTTTGCAAAGATTCAGCAGCGATCTAAGGCAGCAACCTCGCAGCACTATGAGGTAACAGCCTGACTGTCACTCCTTTTGCAATGCAAGATTTTTGTATTTTTCCAGAGACAGAAATTTCCTTACAGTTATTCCCTGGGTGTGGGAGTTGGGAAGGGGGTGGGGAGTGGGGGAGAAAGAGGGTGGAAGAGGCATAGAGAGAGAGAAAGAGAGAGAGTTAGAGGAGAGAGAGAGAAGAAGAGGGAGAGAGAAAGAGATGAGAAGGAGGAAACAAGGGAGAGGGAGAAAGACAGAGATGGAAGAGGGAGGGAGGGAGGAGAGAGAGAGAGAAAGAGAGAGAGAGACCTGATGCATCAGATTCAAATTAGGCCTAGTTTAGAATGAGGCCCTTTTCCACACTGAAACATCTTTGCCAGCACATTGAAACCTCTTTGGTTTCTATTAAAGCTTTTGAGGAGAAAACATGCTCAAGACTATCAGGAAGCTCTCACATTTTGTTGAGGCAAAACCAGAGGTCGGTAATTTTTGCTGCAAAGAATCACAAAAGCTTCTGGGTTGTACACAAGAAGGGACACACATGTCAATGCAACATAAAATATAGAGATACAAATAAAACAAATCAACAAGAATCAGCAAAGCATCTCTGATTAGATTTTATTCACTGCTAGAATCTAATCAGAAATGCTTTGCCAATTCTAGTCTAATGACCTGCTCCAGCAGGGTTAGAAGGGAGTGTGTATGTGTGTGCATGGCTGTCAAAACTCCAAAAACGGGTCAAGTATCACTGGGGATAAATTAGAACACTTGCTAAACAACTGGCCATTAAGTGAGGACCACTTGTATTTGGTTTGCCAGTCACCTGGCCACACCCACCCAGTCACATGACCACCAAATCATACCTACATGGTCATATGACCAGCAAGCCACTCCCAGCCAGCAAGCCATACCAGCCAGTTACATGACCAGCAAGCCACACCCTAAAATTAGGCCATGCCTACAGAAATTTAAATCCCACCCCTGGGTGGGGGGCACCGAGGATGAGTTTGTAGCACAAAGGGGGTGGTGAACTGAAAACATTTGAGAACCACTGCTCAGAAGGAAACAATGAATTATATATACTACAGGGGGGAAATACAATCTAGGTTTGGAAAGAAGCCAACATTGTGTTGCTCCCAAAGGAGGGTCAAGATGTTACAAAGACAAAGAATTGCAGACCAATTTCACTATTAAACAAAGATTGCAAACTTTTCACTGCCATTCTGACAAAAAGACTAAAGAAGATTTTATGGTCATATATACATGAAGACCAAGCAGGCTTTCTGCTATCTGCCTGGATGACAAAGGGCTCCTCATGGTTGGGGTGTCAGGATCGGTTTCTCTGCAAATAGTCTCTTCAACTTCTTGACAGCTCCCTGACATTTTATCATCCAATTTAGGGGCTGTCCTAGTCAAGGCTCCCCCTCCCTGTTTTCAGTAGCTCAATGATCAACAGAGTCACTGAGAAGATGAACTGCCTTGTAGAAGTTTACACATCCCAGGAAGCTCTATAACTACTTTCGGGTCTGGGGTACTTGCCACTCCAATATGTGTGATGACCTGTAGTCTCTCAAAACAACTCACAACCTAAAACCCAAAACATTTAGCCGACTACTAAAGATGGAACATCGTGACAATGATGGTCTGCAAACTGTCTTCCTTGGCTCTCTCCAGTTGATCATGGACCATGTGGTGCATGGCTTTTAACTCCTGCAAAAACGTATCCACTGCCGGAACTGGGGAATCAGACGGGGCTAAAGGGAAAAGTCATGGATGAAACCCATAGTTAGCAAAGAAAGGGTACACACAGGTGGATGCCTGTTGAGCATTGTTATAAGTGAATTCTGCCACCGGCAGCAATTCTACCCAATTGCCTTGTTGAGTATTGCTGAAACAGCAGAGGTATTGCTCCAAAATAGCATTCACTCTTTCTGTTCCCCCATCAGTTTCAGGGTGATGAGCAGACAACAGACACGCCTGAACCTGCAGTTTTACGAGTAGGGTCTGTCATATGCGTGCCGTAAATTGTACTCCCCGATCTGATACCATGCCGTCTGGTAACCCATGCAACCGGAAAACATGGGAGATAAACAATTGAGCCATTATCTTGGCCGATGGAAGACCTGCACATGGAATAAAGTGGGCCATTTTAGTCAACATATCCACCATCACCAAAATGGTTGCAGCACCATTCGATGGTGGTAACTCAACAATGAAATCCAATGAAACTGCCCCCCCACAGTCATTCTGGTGTAGGCAAGGCCTGCAAGAGACCAGGGGGCGCGCCAGGAGCACACTTGGCTTGGCAACAGATCCCACAGAACGCCACATATCCCGACACATCATGTTTAAGTCTTGGCCACCAAAATGTCCTAGAGATGAGGTGCAGTGTTTAGAACACCCCAAGTGTCCTGCTGCTGGACTATCATGATATTAATGTAGGATAATGCCATGAAGTGGACCTCCAGGCACATAAATGTGATCACGGAACCACAACAGGTCCCCAATATCCGCCCACAGAGTCTCTTGTCTCTCATTCTCCTCCAATTCTTGACGTTGAGCTGCCACAAATGGGTCCTGCTGCTGTGCCTCCTGAAAACTCACTCGAAGGTCCACAGGTTCCTCAGGGACTGCAAACAACTCCAACAGAATCACCATCTGGGGCAAGATTTTATTCTCCCTTCGGGTATACTCGGGCTTCCGAGATAGGGCGTCAGCATGTTAATTCCCACCACTCAGAATATAGATCACCCAGAAATCGAATCGAGCAAAGAATAAGGACCATCTCACCTGATGCTGGTTCAATGTCTGAGCTGTATGTAGGTGTTCCAAATTGCGATGATCCATCTGAACCTTGATTTGGTGACAAGATCCCTCCAGGTGGTGCCACCATGTCTCAAAAGCGACCTTAAATGTGTGGTAGTAGTTCGCAAACCCCAACAGTCATTGCACATCCTTAACCCGCTGTGGAGGTTCCCACTCCTGAAACAATTGTATTTTTTCTGGGTCCATTTCCACCCCAGCAGGTGAAATACGATGTCCTAAGAAGTCAATCATGGTTTGTGCAAACTGACACTTTTCACGTTTAGCAAACAGGTGGTTATCACACAAAGGTTGCAACACCAGCCGCACATGCTGTAAATGTTCCTGCAGGAAGTCTAAGTAAATCAAAATGTCATCAAAATAAATGAACACGAATTGATCCAACAAATCACAGAAAACATTGTGCATGAAATGCATGAACACAGCAGGGGCATTGGTTAATCCAAAAAGCATCACGGTATACTCAAAATGCCCGTACCTCATCTGGAAAGCTGTTTTCCACTCATCACCTGCATGAATGCGAACCAGATTGTAGGCCCTACGCAAGTCCAACTTCATAAAAATCTTAGGATTGACGAAGCCGCTCAATCAGTTCAGGGATGAGGGGAAGTGGGTACCAATTCCTCACTGTGATTGCATTCAACTTGTGGTAATCACAGCACAAACATAGCTCCCCCGATTTCTTTTTCACAAAAAGCACCGGTGCAGCCAATGGGGAGGAAGAAGGCCAGATAAACCCTTTCCGGACTTTCTTGTCAACAAAATCCCGCAATGCGGCCAACTCTGGTTCCGATAGGGAATGTATCCAACTCACCAGCAATTTTGCATCGGGCAACAGGTCGATTGGACAATCATACACCCGATGTGGAGGCAACTGATCCACCTCCTTCTCCCCAAACACATCAGCAAAGTCTACCAACTCCGCAGGTAGATCTAAGTCCATGAGTATAGCCACGCTCCCTACACAGGAGCGCAAGCAATGGTTGGCACACTTCATATCAAGAAACTGCACAGTTCTAGATGACCAGACAATCTGTGAATCATGAGCCTGTAAACACTCCAAACCCAGTACCACCGGAAAATGAGGTACTGCAGCAACGTAAAACACGATTTCCTCCACATGCTGCCCAATACGCATGCAAAGGGGTTTGGTTGCAGCAACTACAGGTCCCAAATAAAGGGGTTGACCATCAATCATTTCCACCATTACTGGTGGGGATCACTTGTTGCTGAGGAATGAACCACTGCTTGACAAAATGAGCATCCATGAAATTGGCTGTGGCCCCTGAGTCGACCAAAGCTGGGATCTCCACCGCTCCCACACCAGGCACGAACACACTTGCTGGCAGCACAAGATGCTTCACCAATAGCAACTGTGGTGGAGATGTTGAAGATGTCAAAGGTGGCGAGGGTGGTAAGATTTGTGAAGATGTTAGGCCTATGGACTTTAAACCCCTACTTACAGACTCCCGTAGGCCAAGCGATGCTCGTTTCCCACCACTGCAGGTATCGTTGCTGTGGATGTCTTAACAGGACACTTGGCCGCAAAATTGCCTCAATTGCCACAATAGAGGCATAAACCATCAAGACGATTCTTTTCTACTTGAGTCAGGTGAGGGTGGCCAGCCCCCAACTGCATGGTTCCTCCAAAGGCACTTCCACTAAGGGCGCCACATGGCTGGAAATAGATGCAGTCTCTGTCCGTCGTCACACCTGTTGCTGCTAGCATCGATACGAAGACACAAATGCATGAGCTCTGTTAGGGATAACATTGTTTACCCTAACTGGTTTAGGTAAAATAATAACTATGAATCATAGTTTTGTATGTTAAAGTGTCTGCAACTTTAACTGTGGGATAGTAATTAAGGGAGTGGTTGTGAAAGCACTTTAAAAGAAGCAAGACTACAGCTTGCTCTCTCTCTGGCTTTGATGATCCCTGATTACTGCTTGGAATCAAGACTGCATTGCTCAAACGGGAGAGAGAACAAAGGACTAATTTGTAAGTGAACTGACATAGGATATTCTACATGGACTTTGCTAACTGAATATCCCTGAATGGACTGACTAAAAGATACATGACTATTGGACTGTTATTTTGACTATGCTATGAACTTATAATGGAATAAACTATATTCTTGATAGCACAAGCGTAT
>BLBF01011816.1:0-10766 GCA_015471245.1 Laticauda colubrina | reverse complement strand
AGTAAGCAAGCTGTAGACTTGCTACTTATATATTGTTTTCATAACCACTCCCTTAATTGCTATTTCACAGTTAAAGCTGCAGACACTTTAACATACATAACTATGATTCATAGTTATTATTTCACCTAAACCAGTTAGGGTAAACAATGTTATCCCTAACAGATACCTAAAACATGGTTAGAAGCTTATATTACACTTGTTCCAAAAGAGGAGACTGATCCATTACAAATTAAGAACTATAGACCTATTTCTTTACTAAATGAAGTTTATAACATTTTTGCTTCAATATTGGCAGAAAGACTTAAAAAGTATTTAAACAGTTTTATTCATCCTGATCAAAATGGATTTCTGCCAAAGAGACAAATTAAAGACAATATGAGAGTAATTTTGGACACTTTGGAATACTATGAGGCTCATCCTGAAAAACAAATGGCTTTGATATTTATAGATATTTATAGATATCAGAAGGTATTTGATAATGTGAACTGGCGATTCATGTTGTTACTCCTGGAACAGATAGGCTTCACTAAAAAAATTACTCAAGCAATAGAACCTATATATCATAAGCAAACAGCAAAAATAATGATAGAGGGAGAATTGACAGACTCTATTGATATAAGAAAAGGAACAAGACAAGACAAGGATGCCCACTGTGACCTTTGTTGTTTGTGTTAACCTTGGAAGTGTTAAACAGAAATATTAAGCCCATGTCACACTGCACCAACAGATGGAAAGAGGATGTAAAACGGAGAGAAACACTTGCCATCCGTTGGTTAACGCGATTCATCCGTTTTGTACTCACGCCTCTGTTTTTCATCCTCTCTATCCATCCAGCATCTGTCGACAGGTTCCATCCACTCAAAACGTTATGAGCTGCTCAAAACTTTTTGAGCAGAAAATGTATCCAACGCGTCCATTCTGCATCCGCAAAGCATACGGGGAACATCCGTTCAACATCCGTTGTCATCCGTTACGCGTCTGCTATATCCGCTAGGCATCCGCGCAACTCAAATCTGCTCCAGCGGAAAATGGACACAGGGAGGAGTGAAACGGACGCGGAATGGACGCGCAGCATTAGTAGCACGGACGGAGAAAGGATGAAAGCGGATGCAGCTCGGATATAAAGCATTTAAAACGGAAAAAATGTTCGCAGAGGAGACCTATCTCAGATATTAAAGATGTCGAGAGGATGCCTAGAGGTTGTAAAAGGACACCTAGTGGAAAACCTATATTGCCTATAAAAAGGGGGAGGAACTCACCTGGATCTCACTTTCAGTCCAGCAGCCCTGCTGTGCAGACCTCTGCAGCCTTCATCTGGCTCTTGCTCTTCCACAGCATCCATTGATGTCCACCATGAATCATAACACACTCCTTCTGGTAGCCGCCATCGTTCTGCAACAGTGCGAAGCCATCTACAGGCTCTTTCACCTGTTCTACGGGAAGAAAAGGAGGCGGCCAAGAAATGTCTGGGTCCAAAGATGGATCGGGAGAAGAGCAGAGTACGGACTGTACAAGCTGATGGTGGAGCTGAAGAACAAAGACACTCGTGCATTCCAGAACTTCATGAGGATGCCACCAGCCATGTTTGACGAAGTTGTGGAGCGGGTGAGACCCAGGTTGACCAAGGCAAACACCACCTTCCGGCCCAGCCTGGACCCTGGGCTCAAGATGGCACTGACTCTGCGCCACCTGGCCTCAGGGACCATGTACAGGAGCATGCAGTACGGCTGGAGGGTGCCACACAACACCATCAGCATTGTGGTCAGAGAAGTGGTGCAGGCCTTCATCGAAGAATACCTGGAGGAGCTCCTCCAGTGCCCCTCCATTGAAGAAGGCTGGAAGAAAGTTGCAGAGCAGTGGTATCAGAGGTGGAACTTCCCCCACACCGTTGGAGCCGTAGATGGCAAGCACGTGGCCTGCAAAGCCAAGTCGGGGTCCACTTATTTCAACTACAAGGGCTTCTTCAGCATCATCCTCTTCGCCATGGTCGATGCTGACTACAAGTTCATGTACATCGATGCTTCAGGAAATGGGTCATCTTCAGATGCCCAGGTATACAACACCAGTTACCTCAAGGAGGGGCTGGAACACAACCTCATCATGGGGTTCCCAGATCCAGACCCCCTGCCCAACGACACGCAAGATGTGCCCTACTTCATCGTGGGGGATGAAGCCTTCTCCCTCAGAACCTACCTCATGAAGCCCTACACTTCCAGACTCCTCACCCGTGAAGAGAGGATCTTCAACTACAGGCTGTCCAGGGCAAGGCGGGTGGTGGAGAATGCCTTTGGCATCCTGGCCAACAGTTCCAGGTACTTCTCACCACCATGCAGCATTGCCCACAGACCGTGAGGAGGATTGTGGAAGCTTGCTGCATCCTGCACAATCTCATGAGCACCCGCTACCCAGTCTTGCAGAACAGGCTCGTGGACCTCCAACAAGGCAATGGGGACATGGAGCCTGGTGAATGGAGGCACGGGCCAGACTTGATAGACACTGAATGTGCAAGGCCCCAACAGAGCTTCACGTGAGGGGAAGAAGCAGCGCAACCTCCTGAAACACTGCTGCAACTCCCCAGCAGGAGCAGTGGAGTGGCAAGTCAGGATGGTAGATGCTTAATGGATGCTTCCTTCAGCCTGTCTCATCACACTGATGACATTGTGCCATGTATGTTGAGTGGCCCTACAATGAACAGGGCATTTAATCCAAATGTGTGGATCAGTGCTTACATTGTTATTGATAATAAAGGGCTATAGGTGTGGCTCCTGGGAGGGTGGACCATAGAGTCCCACTATGCTTGCACTGGAGGTTTATCTATCCCACAGCTATTACCCATCCCACAGCTATCCTTACCCATCCCACAAGCATGCAAAGGCTTAAACCATTTCTAAAAGTTTCCACCAAGACTTTATTTAATAAAATAAATGAAGCAAGTGTGTGAAGCAAATATAATCTTTATTAATAACAAGCTGTAAAAGAAAAATGACCCAAGTCAAGTGTCCAAAGCAAAAATAAAGTCAACAGGTAGCCACCCAGTCTCTGGCACTCTTCTTGGTCATTCAGAGGCGTGCCCAGTCTCAGAGGTGAAGGGTCCAGGTGCTGTGGAGGTGGCTGCTGCTGGAGTGCTGGTCTGAAGCCCCACTGGGATGCCTGGCCCTGAGAGGACAACAGGGGACGGTGTGTTGAGGAAGCTCTCAGACAGCTGGCTCAGCCCCGTGATGTTGAGAGCCCCTCCCTCGATGACGTAGGGTGTCATCCCCAATACTGATGACAGATGTACTGAGGCCGGGCTTGGCTGTGGAGTGGAGTGGAGGAAGGAGGAGTGTAGTGGGGCTGCCTGGTCTGCAGCTGGGTGAGGACTGGCGTGGGTGGCATTGGTGGCGTGGGTGGCATTGGTGGCGTGGGTGGCACTGGTGGCGTCCGATGTACATGTGCCTGGACTGGGAAGGCCTGCTACCTGTGCTGCTGGACCTCCTGGTAGCTGTAGCCTTGGTAGGAGAGGGCCTATGGAAAGCCTTGGAAGGGCAGTGACATCACCTGGGGTGGAGGAACAGACCTGGACTGGGTGGGAGCAGGTTCATCTTGGTCTGGAGGGTTGTGAAGAAGATCAGCGATCCTGTCCTTCACCACCTGGTACTGGGGTTCCGACATGTTCATGAGGGTCTGGTTGACATAGGTGAGGAAGGGCTTTCGGTTGGAGGATGGGGCGTTGGTGTGTACCAGCTGAGAGAGGAGATCTACGCTGCTCCTGATGGTGTCTCTTATCTCTAGCAGAACAGTGTGGCTCTGTCCCTCTGGTTTGCCTCCCTGCCTTTCTGTGGAGGTGGAGCTGGGGGTGGATGCGGGTTGGGCTGTGGTGGAAGTGCCATCTACTTTCTCCCACTGCGTCAGGGGGTCCTCCATGCACTCCACCACGGGTAGTACAGCTGTCGGGGGGGGGTCTCCGTCGTGGCACGCTCCACAGATACCTGCCTGGAGACAGGAGCTGACTCTCTGCCAGAAGAGGACTGGCTCTCAGCAGGCTGCCTGAGAGAGAGGGTTGACAGAGGGGCTGCTCCTTGGTGGCGGATCTCACCCTCCAAGAAGATACACTTGGCCATCACCTAGGTCTCTCTGTCCGTCAGCTTGACCGCGGCCTGGCCAGATTTCTTGAGATGCAGCTTCCCGTACCAGGTGTGTATGTGCTTCCACCAGCCGAGGAGCACCTCCGAAGTGTAGCCCAGGCTCTCCACCTTCTCTCTCCAAGCACCCTGTTTCCTTTTGGTGTCGTGATGGAGCCTGTGTCCCTTCCGCCATAGATACTCGTTCTCCCTCAGCCACTCTAGCACCTCATCCTCATGTTCCTCTTCTATGTTGTACTGCCTCCTCTCCCGTTCTTGCATCTGCCTCTTCCTCCCTTTGGCAGGGCCATATGTGCCCTCATCAGAGGGGCTTCGAGGTTGTAGGGGCTGCTCCTCCACACCAGCAGCAGCAGCAGCAGCAGCAGCAACAGTAGCAGCAAAAGCAGGACCAGCAGGACCAGCAGCAGCAGCAGCAGCAGCACCACCAGTACCAGCAGCACCACCAGCATCAGGAGCAGGACCAGGAACACCACCAGCACCAGCAGGAGCAGCAGGACCAAGAGCAGCGCCAGCAGAGTAAGCCCCAACAGAAGCCCCAGCACCAGGAGCAGCGCCAGCAGAGTAAGCACCAGCAGAAGCCCCAGCACCAGGAACAGTGCCAGCAGAGTAAGCCCCAGCAGAAGCCCCAGAACCAGGAGCAGTGCCAGCAGAGTAAGCACCACCAGAAGCACTACCACCAGAAGCAGCATCAGCAGAGTAAACACCAGCAGAAGCACCACCTCCAGAAGCAGCATCAGCAGAAACCCCAGCCCCAGAAGAGCCAGCCCGGGCTGCAGAAGCCCCAGCAGAAGCAGAGTGAGGGCCAGGGGGTGGGAGGGTGGCCCCGTCCCTCTTGCCAGGGCTGGGAGCAGATGGCAGAGGCTTCCGTTTCTTCCCCATGGTTGTTGGGTTGCTGGCTGGCTGGCTGGCTGGCCGGCTGGAGAGCTGTGTCTGGAAGCAGGTCTTTCCTCTGAATGGTGACCTGCTTGGGAGCTACTTCCCTTTATATCCGCGAGGCTGATGCAATGCATCCTCCCCGCATGCGCAGTGAACGCTAGGCATCCGCTAGGCATCTGCTAGGCTTCCGCTAGACTTCCACTAGGCTTCCGCTCTGCATCCGCTTCATCTGCTTGGCATCTGCTCTGCATCCGCTCTTTTCATTCCGCGTCTGCTTTGTTGCGCTCCCCCGGAAGCCTTGCGGATGTGTCATCCGCTCTCATACACTTCCATCTGCCAGGCTTCTGTGGACCATCCGCTTTCCATCTGCCCTACGTCCTCCCCCCGTCCCTTACTTTCCATGTTGTCCGCTCTGGTTATGCAAATTTTTGCCCCAGATAACAATGGATGGAACATTTTTCTCATCTGCTGTGTCCTTTTTACAAATGTTTTGCATCCATCGGCCATTGTGACAGGGCCTTTAGAGAAGAAAAGGACATAAAAGGGATGAAAATTTAAAAGGAAGAATTTAAATTGCAAGCATTTGCAGATGATTTGGTTTTCATCTTAGAAGATCCATTAGAAACAGCACCAAAATTGATGGAAAAGATAGAGACATATGGAAAGGTGGCTGGCTTGAAAATTAATAAAGATAAGACAAGGATTCTGACAAAGAACATGTTCTCAAGACAAAAGGAAGAATTAACAAACCTACTGAAAATCCAGGTCACAAATAAGATTAAATACTTGGGGATATACTTGACAGCAATATGCAGTACATTAAAAGAGAATAACTATATTAAACTTAAGCAGCAAATAGCGCTAGATTTGGCGAAATGGGAAAATT
Organism: Laticauda colubrina; assembly: GCA_015471245.1. NCBI lineage: Eukaryota > Metazoa > Chordata > Lepidosauria > Squamata > Elapidae > Laticauda > Laticauda colubrina. The sequence continues at coordinate 4,883 of BLBF01011816.1, read as the reverse complement.
TACAACTGTCACTAATAGGGAGAATATCAACAATCAAGATGAATATATTACCCAGAATTTTATATTTGTTTCAAACAATTCCAATCAGGCTTGAAAAGATTATTTTGAAGATTTAAATAAAATTGTGTTGAAATATATATGGCAAGGTAAGAAAGCGAGAATAAAGTTAAAACTTGTGCAAGATGCTAGAATAAGAGGAGGATTTGGCCTGCCCAATTGGGAGTTGTACTATCAAGCTACAAAATTGATGTGGGTAAAGGAATGGATAACATTAAGAAATACTAGATTGTTGACACTAGAAGGACATGATCCGTTGTTGGGGTGGCATGCTTAAAGGAACTAAAACACAGGGGTACTTCAGAAGACATTGTATACGGGAGTCTCTGTGGTTAAACTGAGAGAAGATTAAAAGACAATGTTATTTGAAAATTCCAGTCTGGCTATCGACTATTGAAGCCTTTTCTTATCCTATAATATACAAAAAGGAACAAAAAGTTCCTTTTTTTGGAACTCCCTCAAATATATGAGGGAGAGGAGGGGGAGGCAGCCCCAGCCAGAAGAATCAGGGCATCCACCCTCATAAATCAACTTGGGCTAGCACAACAGGCAGCAGCAGCCCAGGCAGCAGGGCCACCCAGCGGGGGGAGTAATTGCCAGAAAATGTAGAACTCCAAAGGTGCCTCCGTTGGAAGTAAAATATGGGGGGGGGAATCCTAAGGAGTTAGGATTCTTCCTGGCACAAGAGGGGATCCTCCTCCAAGATATGGAGGGGATTTTTTCCTCAGAAGCAGACAAAGTTAGATGTGTTACCAGGGCTCTGCAAAGTGATGGTGACTTTGTGTAATGATAATGCCCCTCAGCTGATGAATTCATGACTGTGCTGCAGGCCAGGTTTGAACCTGTTCATGACTGTGCTGTGGGCCAGGTTTGAAGACCCACTTGCTGAACGTAAGGCCAGAATTAGGATGAAGACCGTAAATTAGGGCGGAGATCAGTGGCCGACTACACCCAGGAATTTAGGGAGCTGGCATGTCATATTCGAGGCTGGTCTCCAGGAGCCCTGATAGAAGATTTTAAAGATGGGTTGAATGAAGATTTATATCAAAGCTGTATTGCCAGAAGAGACCCCAGTGAGCTGCAGCTGTGGTACATGCTGGCAGCAGAGGTGGAAATTGATCTGACCCGAAACAGATGCCGGGGGGGGGGTCTTAGTTGGAGTAAGTCCTCCCCCACCAGCCCCCAAGAAGCCTTAAAACCTCAAAAGGGAGGAATGGCAGCAAAAACCTAGACCACTGCATGCCTCTGATGTAGGAAGGAAGGTCACCGGGCTGCAGACTGCCATGCCAAGCTAGAGCCAAAGGGGGCGCCAGGAGGAGGAAGAAAACCTGAAAACCCCCCAGCAAAGCCTTGAGAAATGGTGCTTAAAGCAGAGGAGGTTGTGGAGATCGCCCCTCCAAAAGGAGAGGAGCTGGGAACTCCAACCTCTTCTGAAGAGAACCCAAATCAGAAGACTCACTTGTAAGTCCAAACAAGGGCCCGATGACAATTCCAGTGAGATTAAGGATACCCACGTCAGGAGCCAAAGGGGAAATGCTGGCCTTATTGGACTCTGGGAGCACAAGGTGCGTAATCAGCTCGGAGATAGTAGAGAAAATGGGCTTAAGGCTAAAGACTTTAAAAACGCCCATAGCCTTTTGCCAACTGGATGGATTGGTAGCTGGGGGCGGCCCTGCACATTTCATAATGGAACCAATAGAAATGATGATGGGGAAGCATAGAGAGGACTTTGTGTTTTATTGTGGCTCCTGGGAAGGAGCGCCCCCTAATACTGGGATTGCCCTGGCTCCAGAAATGGAACCCTCACATTGATTGGAGGAGGGGATTATTGCGCATATGTACTGACCAACACCCAGAAGGGGAAGGACAATCTCAACCAAAACTCAAGAATCCCACTGAGCCAGCCTCCACTGGCACCGAGAGCCTGAAGGGGGAGGAGAAAATTATGGAGGAATATTGTGACTTAAAGGAGGTATTCAGTGAAAAGGCCTTGCACGAGCTCCTCCCCCATCACTCAACAGATTGCAGCATTGAAATTTTACCAGGGGTGAAACCCCCAAAATTGAAACTGTTTTTGATGACACTGCGGGAGTTAGAAGAGCTGCGGTCATTTATCGATAAAAATTTGGAACGTGGTTTCATCCAACCTGCTAGACCCCAGGTAGCAGCCCCAGAATTGTTCCATGAAAAGAAAGATGGCTCCCTTCATTTATGTGTTGACTATAGAAACCTGAATGCTATTTTAGTGGAGAATGTGTACCCTCTCCCCTTGATGAAGGATATGTTGGCCCACTTGGCCAAAGGGAAATTTTTTTACAAAACTCGACCTGAGAGAAGCATACTACCGAGCTCGAATTAAGGAAGGAGATATATGGAAAACTGCTTTTAACTGCCCAATGAGTTGTTTCCAATTTCTTCCATTTGGCCTATGGGGGGGGGGCTGCAGTATTCATGCTAATGATCAATCAGGTGTTGCATGAACATTTATACAAAGGGGTGTTGGTTTATCTTGTGATATTCTTATCTACACAGAGAATCGTGATGAGCATGTGAAACTAGTGCAGTCAGTTCTGGAAAAACTTCGAGCTGCTGAGCTGCACGCAAAGTTGTCCAAGTGTGAATTCCACCAGGAAAAAATTGACTATTTAGTCAATTGACTATCGCATGTCACATGACTGCATAAAACTGGATCTGGGGAAAGTTCATGCCATTTTGGAATGGGCCCCTCTCCACACCAGGAAGCAACTTCAAAGCTTCTTGAGATTTGCTAATTTTTACCGTCAATTTATCCCTGCTTTTGTGAAGATTGCAATGCCTGTCACAAATTTCCTAAAAACCAAAGGGAAGGTGAAACCGAAGCCTAGTAAACTACTGGAGTGGTCCATGGAATGTCAAGCTGCTTTTGAGAAGCTGAAACGACTGTTTGCTGCTGAATCAGTACTCAAGCACCCAGACATGGATGCTCCTTTTGTAATCCAAGCCGATGCGAGTGACATAGCAGTCGGGGTGGTGTTACGACAAGCAAATGAGATGGGGACTCTGCAATCATGTGCTCATACTAACTGAAACCGAAAGAAGATGGGTCATCTGGGAAAAACGTTTTTGCAGTTCGCTGGGCTCTGTTACAAGGGGCAAAACACTCATTTGAGGTGTGGACGGATCATAAAAATTTGGAGGCTTTGAAAACGCCTCGGAAGCTGTCTCCCAAGCAAGTTTGCTGGGCGCAGTACTTTAAGTGCTTTAATTTTTCACTGAAGTACATTCCAGGGGGGAAGAACTTCATGGCAGATGCTTTATCTAGATTACCTCGATATAATAGTGCTCGCCAAGAAGTAGTATGGCCTATTGTCCCAATTAAACAGTTGGCAGCTCCAGTGGTTACCAGAGCCCAGAAAAAGAAGGAAGTTGATTTATCAAATGATTTGACTGCACAATTAAAAGAAGCTCTAAAACTTGATGATTGGTTCCTTGCTCACTCAAATAACTGTATGGTTAGAGATGGATTGGCATGGATGGGGGCCAAATTATATGTGCCAGCAAAGCTGAGAAACCAAATATTACAGCAAGCTCATGACTCTAAAGCTGCTGGACATTTTAGATTCGTGAAAACCTTACACTTGGTTAAAAGGTAATTTTGGTGGCATATCTTGAAAAAGCACATTGAGACTTATGTGGCTAGCTGTCCTATCTGTGCCTCAGCCAAACGGCCTCCTGGTAAACCAGCAGGCTCACTACAAAATGTGGCTAGACCAACAGCTCCATGGAAGGAAATCTCTATGTATTTTATGGTGGAATTACCTGAATACAGTTATTTCGGTAGTAACCAATTTGTTTTCCAAACAGGTACATTTCATACCTTGTCTGAAAATCCCATCTGTGAAAATGTTGGCTAAACTGTTTATTTTACCTATCTACAGGTTACATGGGGTTCCTGAATGCATAATCTCAGACAGGGGTGTCCAGTTTACCTCAAACTTTTGGAAGGAGTTCCTGAAGTTATTGGGCTCCACCCAGGGCTTAAGCTCTGCCCACCACCCACAAACAAATGGGGCTCGTGAGAGGACTATCTCGGTATTGGAACAATATCTTAGATGTTATATAAATTATCAGCAAGATGATTGGGCTCACCTATTGCCATTTGCTGAGGTGGCATATAACAATTCGGCAGTAGTACTGGATTACTCCATTTAAAGTGGCTTCGGGACAAGACTTTGTACCCATACCCAAGCTTCCACAGGAGAAACCTAACATTCAGTCATTAGATGAATGGATAACACAGCTCCGGCTTACCTGGCTGGTTACCCATAAAGCATTAGATGATGCTCATCAAACTCATAAAAAATTTGCAGATAAAAAGAGAAGTCCACAAAAATCATATCAAGTTGGTGACAAGGTCTTTTTATCCATCAAATATTTGCAGACCACACAAAAGTCAAAAAAGCTTGGACCTAAGTATGTTGGACTTTTCTAAATTGAACAAATTGTGAACCCGGTAGCAGTCTAACTGAAATTGAAATTACCTAAAACCCTCCAACGGATCTACCCTGTTTTCCATGTTAGTTTATTAAAACCTGAACATTCCTCTGACTTGAGACCAACTCAGGTTGATCCCCTTGTGCCATTGCTAATTGAAGGTGAGCAACATTTTGAAGTTAAAGAAATTTTGGATTCTCGAAAATGAAGGGGTCGACTCCCAAGAATCTTCCTTCTTCCCCATCTGAATGGGTGAATGAGAAGGATGTTAAAGCTCCTAAGCTTATCAAGGCATTTCGTACTAAATAATAGTCTGATGGTGTTACATGTATATTATCTATTATTCTTATTCT
>BLBF01011806.1:0-10533 GCA_015471245.1 Laticauda colubrina | reverse complement strand
TAACGCTGCACATTCTGTTTAGCTTGTCTACCTAACCCTGGTTGAGGAACCCAGGCTTAACACAAAGTATCAAAGATCTATTAACGTCTAACACCGTTTTGATCCAGTATAGCAATACCCTGCCTTTGTCAGTCACCTGTGATGCATCGCCTTTTGGAATCGGCGCCATCCTGAGCCCCAAGCTACCAGACAGCAGAGAGGCACCGGTCATCTTCTATTCAAAAACACTTTCCAAATCGGAGAGAAATTACAGCCAACTCAACCGAGAAGCCCTCGCAATCATAGCTGGAGTCAAAAGATTCCATGAGTACCTTTACGGCAGAACTTTTTCGATCATCATTGATCACAAACCTCTGTTAGGGATTCTAGCAGGAAACAAACTGACCCCGAACATTCTGTCGCCTAGAATGATGAGGTGGTCAGAATTCCTCGCTGCCTACACCTACACGCTGATCCACCACCCAGGGAAGACCATCACCCATGCAGACGCTTTGAGCTGTTCCCTGCTGCCCATCACGGAAGACGACCCAGTTCCCACTGTCTCCACTCTCCAACTCGAGGCCTAGGCGAATCTGCCACTAACTGCAGCAGACGTCGCTAAAGCCACCGCGAATGACCCGCTGACAGCTCGCATTCTGCATTGGGTAGGTAAGGGCTGGCCGGATGAAAACAAAACCGAGAATTTAAAACCATTTCGCACCCGACAGACTGAACTGTCTATCGAGAAAGGCTGTATTTTGTGGAGTGACAGGGTGGTAGTCCCAAAAAAACTACAGGAAAATGTTTTGTGCATGTTGCACAAGGGGCACCTGGGCATAGTTAAAATGAAAGCCCTGGCCAGGAATTACGTCTGGTGGCCAGGGCTGGAGAAAGACATTGAACGTTGGGTGGCTACATGCCATGACTGCCAAAAATCGAGGCCTACCCCTCCTACAGGCACCAGTCAGGGAATGGGAAACTCCCGGGGCCCATGGTCGAGACTGCATATTGACTTTACTGGGTCAACAAAAGGCAACACCTTTTTGATAGTCGTAGACACCTACTTGAACTGGTTAGAAGTCATACTTATGGCTTCCACAACCACCAAGGCAGTGATGAAGCAGTTAAACAAACTTTGCACCACGCATGGACTGCCTGATGTATTGGTGTCAGACAATGGGCCCCAGTTTACTGTGTTGGCATTCGAGCAGTATTTAGCTGCACAGGGCATCCGACATGCCTTGACAGTGCTGGCTCATCTGGCTGCAAATGGCAGGGCTGAATGCATGGTTCGGTATACTAAGGAGGGCCTAGAAAGAATGGACAAGGGGGATGTGCAAGAAAAGCTAAACCGATTATTAACCATACAACATATTACCCCTAGCAGCACAACCAACAAGAGCCCAGCAGAACTCTTAATGGGAAGGAAATCGCATTCTTACGTTGACATACTATGCCCCACTTATACCTGGGATAACCCCCCTGACTCCTTCATCAAATACCGTGCATTTGAGAAAGGCAACCTGGTTTATGCAAAAATTTTTACCGGGGACCCATTATGCCTTCCAGCCACAATCACCCAAATCACAGGCCCCCGGTCTTCCCAACTAGTATTAGACGATGGAAGAGAATGGAAGCGGCACATTGACCAGTTTCGTTCTCGCACCCTAGAACGCAACACCACACCAGTGCCAAAAATACAAAATAATAAAAAAGGGACAGAAAAACCTCCCATAACATGACAACCAACACTATACAAAGACTCCCAAACAAATCAAAAAGAACACTCATGATTAGATGAATCCCAAGAGAGAAGTCCGGGAGCAGGAGAATGAAGCGAGGCCTTCCTGGAAGGAGACAGCCAGTCCAGCTTGACCAACCCGGACAAACCAGGAGGGAGCGGCGGAGCTATCTCAACCGGCCTGAGAAACTCAGGCGGGAGCGGCAAGGCTGACTCACCCTTCCAGGAGGTTTCCATGGAGAAGGCACAGAGAGAAAGCGATCCCGTCCGAACCGCTTGAAGACCACACCGAGACTGAGCTGTGCAGATCAACCAGGACTCAAAAAAGCCCCACCTACCTGCGTGACTATGTTGGACGAAACCAAGTGGGGAGGGGTGTTGCGTATGGAACTTGGTAGGCTCCAAGTGCCTTAATCTGATTGACTGAGAAGGCCGTTCTCTGATTGGCTATTAGGGAACCAATCCGATTGGCCCGCCTGATGGCAGGAACACTCAAAGTACTGTCATTGGCCACAAGCTGCGAGCAAGCCACTATAGGAAGGTCTGCCGCGGCTTGGACTGTTGTTCCGTTACCATTGCCTTCCTGGTTAAAAGAAAAGAGTTGTTGTTGGAACCCGGTCTCGCATAACCTATTTCTGAACAGAACAGTACTGACTAGAATATTTTTGAAGATAATAAATCTGCAGACTTAGATGAACTCACAAATACTGTAACATCATATGTCAGCTTCTGTGAAGAGCTATGTGTACTGACCAGAAACCTGCAAATATACAGTAATAATAAACCCTGGCTCACAGCTAAAGATAAGCAGCTATGTTGTTAAAGAGGAAGCCTACAGAAAAGGTGATAGAATGATGTACAATCAGGCCAAGAACATATTAACAAGAGAGATCAGAGGAGTAAAAAGAAGCTATCTGAAAAGTGAAGGAATCAGTTCTCAACAAATGAATCAGCAACTATGTGGAAAACTCTTAAAAACATCACCAGTTACCACAAACCTTCCCATGCAGAAGGAAATCAACAACTAGCAGATGACCTGAATGTGTTTTACTGCAGGTTTGAAAGGAAACTGTCTCCACAACCCCCATCTAAGATACACCAACAACAGCCAAACCTTCCACAACTGATCCCAACTCTGGTGATCACAGAAAAAGAAGCGCAAGATCTATTTCACAGACAAAAGCCAGGAAAAGCACCAGGCCTAGACAAGATAACTCTTCCTTGCTTAAGTCTATGCTGACCAATTGGCTCCCATCTTCACCTGAATCTTCAATAAATCACTAGAGATGAGCTATGTTACTTCTTGCTTCAAACACTCTACTATCATCCCAATGCTGAAGAAGCCCTCCATCAAGGAACTGAATGACTACAGACCAGTTGCTCTAACATCTGTAGTTATGAAAACATTTGAAAGGCTTGTGCTGTCCCACCTGAAAACCATCACGGATCCACTATTAGATCCCACACAGTTTGCATACCAAGCAAATAGATCCATAGATGATGGTGTTAATATGGCTCTGCACTACCTCCTACAACATCTTGAATCTCCAAAGACCTAAGCAAGAGTCCTCTTTAGTTCAGCATTTAGACTAGTTCAGTATTCAATACCATCAGATGTTTTTTGAACTAAACTAAACCAGCTAGCGGTACCTGAACACACTTGTAAGTGTAATAAGCTTCCTAACAGACAGGAAGCAGCGGGTGAAACTAGGCAGAATCTGATACCTGATACCTGTACAATTAGCACAGCCCCCCCCCACCTAAGGTTGTGTGCTCTCTCCACTTCTCTTCTCCCTATATACCAATGACTGCATCTCAGATGATCCATCTGTTAAACTACTGAAGTTTGCACATTATACAACAGTGATTGGTCTCATCTGAGACAATGATGAATCCACATACAGGCAGGAGGTTGAACAGCTTGCCTTGTGGTATGACCAGAACAATCTGGAACCGAACACACTCAAAATTGTAGAAATGGTGGTAGACTTCAGGAGAAACCCTCCAATGCTACCACCTCTTAAAATACTAGACAATACAGCACAGACCTTCAAATTTTTAGATTCTATCATATCTCAAAACCTAAAATGGACACCTAACATCAAAAACATCATCAGAAAAGCACAACAAAGAATGTTCTTTCTGTGCCAACTCAGAAAGCTCAAACTGCCCAAGGAGCTGCTGATTCAGTTCTACAGAGGAATTATTGAATCTATCATCTGCACCTTTATAACTGTCTGGTTTGGTTCTGCAACCCAACAAGATAGACACAGACTTCAGAAGATAATTAGGACTGCAGAAAAAACAATTACTACCAACCTGTCTTCCACTGAGGACCTGTATACTGCACGAGTCAAAAAGAGGGCTGTGAAAATATTTACAGACCCCTCACATCCTGGACATAGACTGTTTCAGCTCCTACCCTCAAAATGACACTATAGAGCACTGCACACCAGAATAACTAGACACAAGAACAGTTTTTCCCCGAAAGCCATCACTCTGCTGAACAAATAATTCCCTCAACACTGTCCAGCTATTTACTAAGTCTGCATTATTATTGCTATTAATCTTCTCATTGTTTCTATCACCCATCCCTTCTCACTTGTGACTATATGTAACTTTGTTACTTCTATCCTTACGATTTATATTGACTCCTAATATTGAATATATTGATTCCTAGTATTATTTGATTGCTTATTTGTACCCTATGACGATCATTAAGTGTTGTACCTGATGATTTTTGATGAATGTATCTTTTCCTTTTATGTGCACTGAGAACATATGCACAAAGAAAAATATCTTGTGTGTCTAATCGCAGTTGGCCAATAAAGAATTCATTCATTCATTCATCCATTCATTCATTCATCCATCCATCCATTCATTCATTTATTTTATCAACCTCGGAATGATGGAAGGCTGACTCAACCTTGAGCCAGTGATAATCGAACTGTTGACAGATGGCCGAATTAGCCTGCAATACTGCATTTTAACCACTGCCTCACCATGGCTATAAGATACTTTCTCCAAAAAAATCTGAGGACTCATTTAGAAAAATCTGGTTCAGTCTGGTTTGTGTGAACCAACTGGTAAATTGTTCTACACATTACAGCTAAGCCAAAAAATTACATTTTTCTTATCTCAGTCTGGGTAAACTGACAGCCTTACTGATTAACTGAAATTAGCCTTTGCCTGTGCAGCCAAATCCGGCTGTTGCACTCGGGCTTTGGACAAAACAACACTCAAAATTGAAAAAAATGTAAGGTCTTGACTTAGCTCGAGTTTTATTGAAAATACCAGGATTTTAGTAATTAATCAATTGTTTGATTTCTATTGATTTCTTTTTAATATATCTTGATGTTCATAGCTGAGTCTTGTGGGTGAAAGTTTCTTCCAATATTTTCTGTGCACAAACTCCTGTTGAGTTCAGTAGGACTTGGGACCAAAAAAATGTATTACATCAGCCTAGTTCTAAGCAGAATTGTTATCAGTAAGTTTTGGATCACAATGCTCCTTAGCAAGTTAGACCTTTAAAATAATCTATGCACCATATTAGCAATATTAAAAAGGAGGGAAAAATTAAATAACGTGGGGAAAATCCTATCCAAGCCCCTTATACCTTCACTACCCAGTCTCAAGAAAAATGGAAAGTTATTTTCTCTTATATTTCTAGCTTTCGGAATAAAGTAGAACTTTTCCTCTCTTTATCAAGAAATGTCAATCCCACTCAAAAGGGATTCTTTTTCCTATCTGCTGCAATCCCTGCCTTTGTCAAGCACTCCAGTTTAATTTCATTTAAATTGTTATTTGGAGCTGACTTCTGAATTTGTGATATACAGGAATTGGAAAAAGTCAACCCTGTTTAGATAGGGCAATGCAGTGTTAGAAAACTCCTGTTTTAATGTGATTTTGAACCTGTTAGCAGATGCAATCCTTATGGCAACATTGAAGCTTCAAAATTGTTTTGGTCAGGTCAGTTTCAGAGTTTCACTGAAGAGCTAACACAGTGAATTATTACCGTAAGTGGTTGTTGCCTTATTTAGGTAGCACCTTTGGGTAACTCTGATCAGCAGTGTGAAATAAGTTGGTTGGACTTGTCAACAATTCCTTTCACTCTCCTGCCATCTTCTTATAAGCCTTCCTCCGGCTCCTCACAGCCATTTTCTACATCTCCCCTAATCACATGGCCTTCCGGTGCTGTCTCCTCAGCACAAGCTCCTGGGCAACTCCCGTGAGGCTCACTGCATATGCGACACCTTTTGTTACAGCAGAACCGTATGTGAAAGTAGCCACAACAGGCTATTATGAAAAGGACGGAGGTGAACCCCATCCCCCATAATGCCATCCGTTTTTCAGCCCTTCCTTTCACGGCACATTCAACCACTTCAGGGCAACTGGCAGTATCTGGAGAGCAGACCCAGGCACGGCCAACCACTCTGGGCATCTGGAGAAGTATAACACACAGAAAGCAAGTCTCACTTGTTAGGAGAAGCGCCACCCAGATGTCAAAGAGAGGGATGCCACAGATGTTTGCGAGGAGCAACTTGGCATGGTCCTGTGGGCCAGCTATCGATCGTGTATTACAGGTGGACGCAGCATTGGAACCTGGGTCACTCTGGGGTTGAGATGAAGGGCCTGGGTGGCATGGATTATTCCCAGCACACGTACACGCTGCACCACCGGGGCAAGATGGATTCGGTCCAGGGTCCATGGCAGCCCCTGTCATGGCTTTATTTTCATCCCTTGATCTACAGTGGGAATCCTCTGTCATCCATGGTTGGGGCCCCATCTTATTGTCAAAGGCCATATCATTCCTACTAGGAGCATCAAAAGCTAATTGCTGTTTGGTTTTAATTTTCCCTCTGGGAACTGGCCTACGTTTGATGGCCATATTCATGGCATCTGGCTTAGGATGGGCCTCAATTTGGTCCACGTGGCTTTCGGAGTTTGTTTTACATTTGGTTGTCATGCTATATTTGCTTTCTTCAGAGTGTCTGGGGTTCACCTTGTTTCTCCCCGGAGACTTTCTACCCATGGTGTATGCATAGTCAGTACCATCACCATATTCTTCAGCACTTCTGTACCTCTGTTGGAAATTTTCATGATCTTTCTCCTCAGACCAATAATGAAGAGGCATTTTACTTTTATATACCATGGGAGCAGGCGCATAGCCAGTAGGAGCATTGATTGATTCTTTAGAACTTTGAAGGAAAGGCATTTCATCTTGATCTGTTTCGGGGCCATGAGTTGTCATCCTGGCATGTTGCATATATGTTGGATGTGTAGTCATTGTGTGTTGAGACATACCATGGCGGTGGTCAGGCATTTCTGATGGGTCAAGGTATCCAAAGTAAGAAGGCATGCTGTAGCCTCCATATGGCTGCAAGTCAACATTGGGACAATGGCCTCCAGAAATGTGGGCCATAGGCCTGCCATCCCAATCATGCCAAACATTGGGGTGAAAATATCGGTGATGGCTCAATCGGGGATCAGTGTGATCATAGCGCATTGGAAGACCACGAGGTCCAGCCAAGTAAACAGAGGATGTCCCACTTGGTCCAGCAGCAACTACAGCCACACCTCTGTCACTACTCTCACTGGTGCTACCAGTGATTTTGTTGTTCTCATCCTCTTTCTTTTTCCTCGGGGTGGTGAGCCTCATAAGGCCCACCAGGAGGGTCACAATCAAGAATGACAATGCTGCCGTGGATGAAACTGCGAGTGGGAAATATTGGTTTTGGCACAGGACTGTGCAGAATTCTTTCGATTTGTCTTGTGTTGGGGCCATCCAATTGCAGGCTATATCCTGCTTCAAGGAATCCCAGGGCCCGCTGGAGAAGAAGATGGCAACAATGCGAAGACCTGTGAGGAAGTACCATGGTGCGACACCCTTGCACTCGAGTACTCCAGAGAGGGACGATAGCAGTGGCCGAAAGAACTGGATAAGACCAGTGAGGATAATGGACATCTGTTGGGGACAGGGAAAACACAAACAGGAGAATTATTCTTAATTTTGGAATTGATCCAGCAAGTTACTTAGATTGGCAGAAGTTGGGCTTCACAAAGACTTTTGCTGTTTAAGGAACCATCTCACCCAAAGTCAACTCCCTAAACCTAATCAGTGATGAAAAGAGGCCAGACATATAAAACAGAAGAAAATAAAAGGTAAAGTCTTCTCCAACTCAACATCCTCCACATGGATTGGGACCATAATTCTAAGACAGGCATGGTGGCTGAAAATTTTAGGTATTGTACTTACAGTGGTGGGATTCAAATTTTTTTATTACCAGTTAGGTGGGTGTGGCTTGGTGGGCTTGGCTATGTGGTCATGTGACTAGATGGCCATGGCCATGATGTCATGTGACTGGGTGGGTGTGGCCAATTTAGCAATCCATTTTGCCAATTTAGCAGTCCATTCAACAATACACAGCAGCCCCCTTTTCTATTCTTTTTAATAGTGCATGAAGTTTTTGCTCTATATTTTTTTTTTTAACTCAGGGGGAGAGGTTGGCAATGCTTGGGGATTTCTGGGAATTTCTCTTCTGTGTTAGAGGCATCAAAATAATCAAGATGATATAAGGTCTCCTGCTGGAGCTGGGGGTTGGACTAGATGACTTCCGAGGTACTTTCAAGCCCTGGATTGCTGTGCTGTTTCAAAGCATCCTCTGAAGCTGCATGTGATGACCCAGAGTGTGTCAAAAGTACAACAAAAACCAAAAGGTAAATAAAGATCCTTTAATGCCTTCAACTTGGCTTCGCTGTTGAATTGTTCACAGTTGAAGATTAAACTATTTTCAAAATAACATTCCAAATAAAAGAAATACAGTTCAAATTCAAAGAGCAGATAACGAAGCAAAAACTAAAAACAAACCGCACTGAAGAAAGTTCCACGACAGACCAGGATAAATAATTACAAACTTCAGGAAGATAACTAGGTACTGTCCATTGGAAGAACGCCAACCAAGATAAGCCTCATCCAGGAATAAAACATTAATTTGTCTCCAGCGTTTGTTAGCACGCAGGTCCATACTCTTATGCAGATCTCATACCTGCAACCCATGAAGAGGATCATGGCCTTCTCCTCCTGAATAGACCATGTTTTTCCCTGATCCTCTCCTCCCTGCATGCCCTAGGATGGATAGGGGATGGGTCTGGGCCCTCCTCTCACTGCTCAGCCGGCCTCTGCCCTTCCCCAGCCTCCTCCACCACCTCTGGAACTACACTTCCATTCCTTGTTGGCTGTTCTTCCTCTCCCTCAGAGTCAGTCTCCACCCGGGGCATGACACTGCAGTCTAGTGCCAGGGCTTGTGATCCTTCCTTCCTCTCCTTTTTCTCTCCCTCCCTCCCTCTGTCCCTCTGTCCATCCATTCATCTATATCTCATTCAGTTTATCTTCTTTTCCCTCTTTCTCCCTTCCCTCCCTCTCTTTTTTCTCTTTCTTTCTTTCTTTCTTTCTTTCTTTCTTTCTTTCTTTCTTTCTTTCTTTCTTTCTTTCTTTCTTTTTGTCTGTCTTTCTGTCTTTCTTTCTCCCTTCCCTCCCTTTCTTTCTTTCTCTCTACCTTCCTCTTTCTTTTGTTCTCTTTCTTTCTCCCCTCCCTTCCCTCACTCCCTCTTTCTTTCTCTTTATTTCTTTCTTCCTCTTTCTTTTTTTCTCCCTTGAAGCCCCCCCCCCCATTTTGGGCATAGCAAGCCTCCCTGCAGCCTCCTGGGAACCAAAACAGGGCGGGGGGGGGGGACTCTTGGAAGGGGAGAGGAGGGACCAGCCAAAGGTGGTATTTGCTGGTTCTCCAAACCAGTCAAAATTTCCGTTACTGGTCCGCCAGAACCAGTCAGAATGGGCTGAAGTCACCTCTGTGTACGTAGTTGCAAATCATCTGAAGGCTACTTGCCTGGGGGAAAGCAACTGATCTAATCTGTTCCTTCACAGACTTATCTTGATCAATCCCAGACTTTGCCTTGACATCAAGAGAAGCAAGCGCCCATTGTATGGCTTAGACAACACATCTGATAATTCTAAATAACTTCATGGAGACTTGCATTCCTCCACAGAGTCAAGTCCAGCTTGGCTTTGATCTGCATTGACTTTGTCCTATTCCAGTAAAGCAGGACTAATACTTCACATGATCTTGATTCTATGCCTCTGTTTATACAGCCCAGAATTGTATTAGCCTTTTTGGTGGCTGCTGCACATTGCTGGCTCATATGCAAATGATAATCCACGAGGATTCCTAGGTCTCTCTCACAGTTACAATTTTGAACCTCTCCTAATCTGTTATATCTTTCATTTTTCCTGCTTAAATATAAAAACTTTGATTTGCTTCTTGAAAGAAGGGCATAATTTACTCAAGCAAAATTTTCCTCCTGCCCCAACAGTAGATCTTCAGGACCATGGATGGTGATTGGGAGGAGTAGAAGGCATAGAAGTTCTCTCTGTCTCTGTCTCTGTCTCTGTCTCTGTCTCTCTCTGTCTCTGTTTGTCTCTCTGTCTCTGTCTCTGTCTCTCTCTCTCTCTCTGTCTGTCTGTCTCTCTCTCTCTCTCTGTCTCTCTCTCTCTGTCCCTGTCTCTATCTCTGTCTGTCTCTGTCTCTCTGTCTCTCAGTCTCTGTCTCTCTGTCTCTGTCTCTGTCTCTCTCTCTCTGACTCTGTCTCTTTCTCTTTCTCTTTCTCTCTGTCACTGTCTCTGTCTCTGTCTCTCTCTGTCTCTGTTTGTCTCTCTGTCTCTGTCTCTGTCTCTGTCTCTGTCTCTGTCTCTGTCTCTCTCTCTCTCTCTCTCTCTCTCTGTCTGTCTGTCTGTCTCTGTCTCTGTCTCTGTCTCT
>BLBF01011797.1:0-10264 GCA_015471245.1 Laticauda colubrina | reverse complement strand
TTGGTGTGTTTTTGTGGATCAAGTTGGTGATTTTGTTTTTGTGGAAGGTCACAGTTCACAACATCAACTTCAATGGCACTTCAATGTTTCCTTCTCCTAAGGATTTTATTATCATGGCCATTGCTATTAAATGTTGGCACTGTTTTTACTTGGCCTTGTGGTTTGTTTGGGAAATAATTGATGGATGTACAAGGTGAGAATCTGTCATGATTTAAAGATGATCATCCACTTATCTGTCCTTTTAGGAAGAGAGAAAGAATAGAGATACTAATTAGTAGAACAGCACCTATGATTTTTCATGAGAGGTTCTGCTGTTCTGGAGTTTGCACAGCATATGTGTTGTGATGTGGTTTCTCTTCTATGGCACCACTTTCTCTCTATAATATCCTTAACTCTAGTGCCTTTTCTTTTAATACTTTTTAACAAAACTTTGCAAAAAATGTTTTTTTTAAAAAATAGCTTGGCTTCTTCTATGAAATCCTACCCATTATTTGCCTTTTGAATTGATTGTTTTGTAAAGCTGATTTTATCATTGTGGTACACAGCCATGGGATTTCTTCAGTATTTGGTGAGATGGGAGAGATGTCTTGGGGAAGCTTTTTTTTTAAAATCAAGATGAAGGCCTCAACCCTATGATTGTATCCCTCTCCCCTTTTTCCATGATAGAGAACACATGAAAATAGTCAGGGATCTATCCAGCAGCCATTTGTTTCTTTTTAAGAACAAAAATAAAAAAGATAAAACATAAATAGAAGTATAGAGTCAAGATCATATGAAGTATTAATACAACTTTATAGACCCTTAGTAAGACCACATCAGGAATACTGCATCCAGTTTTGATCACCTTATTTTTTAAAGAAGATGATGAGACTTTGGAAAGAGTGCAGAGAAGAGCAACTAATTAAGCAACTAATTTAGCAACTAAGGAACTCAAAGCATGGAGACTGAAACATGAAGGACCATTGCGGGAATTGGTATGTCTATTCTAGTGAAAGGAAGAACTAAGGGTGAAAAGAAGAAGGGTAAGTGTAGCAGTGTTCCAATATTTGAGGATCTGCCACAAAGAAGAGGGGATCAAGCTATTTTCCAAAGCACCTGAAGGCAAAACACAAAACAATGGATAGAAATTAATCAAGAAGAGAAGCAACCTAGAACTGTGAAAAAACATCCTATCATTGGGAACAACCAATTAATGAATTGATTTGTCTTCAGAAGTTGTGGGTGCTTCATCACTGGAGGCTTTTAAGAAGAGAATAGAGTATAGGGCAGTGATGGCAAACTTTTTGTGCCAAAAGTATGCATACGCCGGCATTCACAGTGCAATGTGCCCCCCTGCACATGCACATGCAATACTCCTGCCCCACTCACTTTCTTGCATTGCGCATGCACATGCCTCCCAGCTGATTTTTGGCCCATTTGAGGCTGTTTTCGTCCTTTGGGAGGCTTGAGGGAAGCCTCTGCAGCCTCAGGAGGCCAAAAAACAGGCCTTCTGGAAATACCTGAAGTTTCTGTTTTCAGCCTCCTGAGGGCCTCTGAAGCCCAGGGGAGGCTGTTTTTGCCTTCCCGGATGCTCGAGGGTTTTTCGCCTCCAGAGCTGCAGAGTCTTTCCTCGAGCATCTGGGAAGGTGAAATCAGCTTTCCCTGGGCTCCAGAGGCCCTATGGAGGCTGAAAATGGGCACTTCCAGTATTTCCAGGAGGCCCATTTTTCAGCCTCCCGAGGCTGCAGAGATTTTCTTCAAGCCTTCAGGAGGGCAAAAATGTCCTCTAATGAGCTGTAAATCAGCTGGGAGGCATGTGCATGCACAGTGCAGGTAGGTGGCTGGGGCTTGCATGCCCGCACAAATGGCTCTGCATGTCATCTGTAGCATGCGTGCCATAGATATAGGGTCTCCTGATTGAGCAGGGAATTAGACTAGATAACCTCCAAGGTCTCTTCCAACTCTATTATTCTGTATTCTGCATTCTATTCTGTAAGATTTGTTTCCACTATTTTGATTATTATAACAGTGAGGTGGGGAATTTTTATTCAATGTTTCTTTTATCTTTCTTTAACAACAGAGTTCTCTCACTCTTGCTCTCTCTCCGGCTATGTAATTCAATGATTTTGTGAAGGTTAATTATAGAAAATTAATAGAATTTACTGCGGTGATTTGTAGCATAGCACTTTGATAAAGGAAACAATTATGTCATTCCCATCAACAGCATCCTATTGTGAAAAGACACAAAGGGACAAAAACAGGGGATAGGACATCGTGCAACTGAAAATCATTTGCCGCAGGATAACATTTATTTTCTGAGAAGGCAAAATGTGACATGCTGTAACAAGAGCTCAGGAGCAGCACTTTAAAGCTATCCAAGGTCAACTGCTCACTCCAAGATATCTCTAGGTTGCCCTATAATGTTTAAATTGCTGCAAATACAGTTAGTTGCATACAGGGCTTTTGGCAGATAGGTGGAATTGTGATTAGACTAGAACTGAAAATGCCAAGAGAGGAAAAAATAGAAATAGAAAGAAGCACAAGAACTTTGCAAATAACTGCTTCTGATTGGATTGGGACTTATTTATTTATTATTGTGGTTTGGGTTTGTTTTACCTCCAAATGTTTAGGATTGGGGTATACAGTGCTGTCTCCTGTAGTTTGATTATGTGAGGCAGGTTAGGGGGAGAAATGTTCTCATCTCCAACCCACTAAAAAAAATATCAGTAAACTTTTATGGTTAAGGACATATTTGAACCAAGATCTTCCCAGTTTTAGTTTCATGGCTTAACCCTTCCATTGTACCCACATACTTCCACAAGGATAGCACTGGCTAGTTTTATTTTATTCTTATGGTTCTCCAGTCCATATATTAGGCGTTAACCATGTTACATTGCCTGCTGTAGGTTCAGGTGAACAAGTTGTTAATTTTATGCCTAGTTCAGCAAACTGACAAATCCCACCCCTAGCTGGTCCTGCCCACCCCACTCTGCTCCTCCCAGGAGTGCCCATGTGGCCTGTTTTGGATTGCAGGTATGTGTAGGGCCTGTATGGAGGCTTGGGGAGGACAAAAAATGGGCCTCCCAGAAGTTCCAGGAAGGAAAGCCTCTGGAGGCTAGGGAGGCCATTTTCACCCTCCCAGAGGCCTAGGAAAAGCCTCTGGAGCCAAGGGAGGGTGAAAAATGGGCCTTTAGACATCCTCTGGAGCCTGGATAGGCTGTTTTTGCCCTCCCAGAGGCTCAAGGAAAGCCTCTAGAGCATGGGGAGGGTGAAAAATGGGCCTCCTGGAAGTTCCAGAAGGTTAGAAATGCAGCTGTTTCTGGCCTTCAGAGAGCCTCTGGAGTCCAAGGAGGGTGAAAATGCCCCTCTGTAGCCCATTTTTGCTCCCAGGATGGTGCAGGAAGCTGACTATAGGCCATGCCCACCATGCCCACCTAGCAACCAGGCAGAGAACTGATTGTGAAATTATTTAAAGCCCAATATTGACCACTATGGCTCATAATGTAACATTGAATTGGATTCAATGAGTCCAATTCAATGTTACATTGGAAATATAGCTACAGGAGGGCGGAGCTGGTGTCACGATGATACAGCATGTGATCTTGGAGGTCTGAGATCACTGCCGATATCTTTGCTCCTGGATGGTCCAAATGGATCTGAACCATCCTGAAGAGACAGTGAATGTAAAAAGTGCATCCTGTTGATCCCAGGGATACCACAAAGTCCCTGGTAGATCCAGGAGAAGCTCTTTTTGCCAGCAGCAAAGATGCAGCCATTAAAACTACTGAAGTTGGGACAGCTCTGAAACAAAAGAGAACAGAAAGAGAAAGTATGTCGGTTTGGTGAGAATTTTTTTTTTTACTTTAAGATTTGAAAGGACACCCTAAGGAAAAGAAAGAATCTGTAAAAGTTTTGACAGAAGTGATTAAGTGGCAATTTTAAACAGGAAGTCAAAGTAATACACGCACACACACACACACACATATATATTCTCATTGCTGGATTTTTTATACATGATTTTATATTTTGAAACTGGGCTGGGTGTTTTTTTCTACCTATTCTTTCTCTCCTTTTTGACTTTATAATATTTTAGGCTAGAGACTCCCTTCTAGTCATCTTTTTGAATATCTTTTCCCCTTTTTAATTGATTTTTATTATATCTTGTTTGGAAAAGGAGGGGAAAAGTGAAAGCAGAAGAAACTTTGTAATACTGTCAGTTATTTGTAATGACTACTTGTAATACTGTAATACTTTGTAATACCGACACCAGAGGCTTGGAAATATTCTATCTCTTTTTTTTCTTGACCAGACAAAGTTGAGAAAGAACTGAGACTTCTTTTCAAGGACATTGCCTGTTTGATAAGACAGAGGGAAGAGCATGGGAGAGTATTATTGTAGGTGTTCTTCTGGGTTTCTATCAATAGCTGGAGTCTGGTGTTGAAGTTTATAGAAAAAAAAGGTGATAAGACGCTGGAGAAGAGAGTTATAAATTTTAACAAAAGCCTTGGATAACCAAACAAGGTGCAGTGTGCTCTTTTTACTTTTTTTCGAGCTGGGTTATTTCTTACTTTAACAAAACCCCTCCTTACTAGCTTACTTTTTGTAATAGTTATTTGGATCTTTGGTCTTTTGGAACTTGTTTTTTTCTTTCTTTTTGTTTTTGAAGTCTAATTTTTATGTTTGCATTTTATTTTAAAGAAAAAGTTTTAGTATTAATGATTTCCTTCCTTTTTCTTTTTCTTTTTAAAGGAGAAGTTTTTGGTTTTTCTGCCTCCCTCCCTTGTATTTTTTTTTTCTATTTACCTACCATATTGTTGTTGTTGTTTTTTGTGGCTTTCTTGTTTTTTTATTATGCATCCTTTTATACCTGAGACTTTTTAATTGGATTAAGGTATTGAAGAATCTGAAGAACCTTCCTTTTCTCTTCTTTAGCTTTTTATTTTCTATTTTTCCGCCCTTTCCAAGGTTTAACATTTTTTTTCTTTTGTTGTGTGTGTTTATGATCTTTTCTTCCATTTTTAAGTTTTCATTGTTATCTAAACAATTGATTGGATTAAGATAAACGAGAACCTGAAGAATTTTTTTATTATCATTAGTGTTATTATTTGGCTTCCTTTTCCCCACTATTTTTACTTGGAATTACAATTGGTTATTTCACAATTGGATTAAGGTCTAGAAAAACCTGAAGATTTTTAATTGTCTGAAATGAGTAGGAAACTAACAGCCCCTGCTTCCTCAACTTCTACTTCTTCCTCTTCACCATCTGGAGGACAACGCTCAATACAGACAATGTTACAGCAAGAGAAAGAACAGGAAAAAGTGAAGTTACAGATAATTATGCAAGGAATTCAAAATGTACAAAGAAGAACAGAGAATATTAAAAAGAGAACAGAAAACATTGAACAAAGAACAGGAAAAACTGATGAAAAATTGGAGAACATTCAACAAATGATGATGAAGTATGATGAGAGATTCCAAAAAATTGAAGAAGATAAACAAAGAGATAAGGAGATTGGACACATTGATAACAAATTAACTGTGGTTGAACAACATAAAAGTGGTATGCTGAGATGGGAGATGGACAGATCAGAATTTTATTTTAGATTCCAAAATATAGAGGAAGAAAAAGGATAAAATCTAGTTGAGATAATGACAGAAATATTGGCTGAAGCTTTGGAAATAACTGAAGAGAAGATGATGCATGGAATAGAGAAGGTCTAGCGAGTCTTCACAAGATACGCAATGAGAAATAGCCTACCAAGAGAAGTTCACATCAGATTTACAAAGAAAGCCATCAAAACGCAAATATTGCAAGTGGCAAGAGAGAAAACACTGAAATATAAAGATAAGGAGATTGTGGTTTTGAAACAAGTACCCAGAAGAGTGAGAGAGATGAGAAGAGAATACCGATTCTTGACCAAGTTGCTTCTTAAAAAAGAGGTGAATTATAGATGGCTGATTCCAGAAGGTTTAATGTTCACATGGCAAGAACAGAGATACAGAACTGATTCAGTTGAGAAAGCTGAATCATTTTATACAGAATTTTTCAGAGAGAAAGAGGAAGAGGCAGAAAAAGAAATTTCATAAATTGAATTCCAAGAGGACTGCCAAATGATGACTGAAAAAGAGGAAGGTGCAATAGGTGGAAAGGAGGAAGCCAAAGAACAACGTGAACCAAGATCCATGAGAACTGCCAAACCTAATTATACAATATAACCATGGAAGAGAAAAAACAGATTTCAATTAATATAAATGGACTTAATTCAGCTGTTAAAAGAAGGAAAACTTTCCATAAATTAGAGAAATTAAAATTTGATATAATCTGCCTACAAGAAGTATAGATTAAAAAGCAACATGAACAATTGCTGATATAGCCAAACTTAGGGAAAATATTTACTTCTTTGACACAATGCAAGAAAAGAGGTTTTATATATTAAAGAGACTATTCCAGAGAAATTGATTTATTCTGATGACGATGGAAGAATATTAATGATGGAAATAATGGACAATAATACGAAAACACTCCTGATTGCAATCTATGCTCCGAATGATAATCAAGAAGAACTCTATAAAAAATTAAATATGAAAATAATTAAACTGGACTATGTTAATATAGTTATGATGAGAGATTTTAATGGAATTGTAGACAATAAACTAGACTATACATCACCCAAAAAAAAAGCAAAATAGAAAGACTCTCCCTAAATCTTTTTTTTTTAATGGTAGATAAAATAAACTAAAAAGATACATGGAGAGAAAGAAATGCTCAAACTAAACAATACACCTTCTTCTCAAATAGACACTTATCATGGTCCAGAATAGATATGATATGGATGTCAACAGAATTGTTAACTAATATTCAAGAAATAAATATTGAAACAAGAACTTGGGTAGATCACAATCCAATGACATTTAAATGGTAAGGACAAAGAAGAAGATCTAGATGGACGTTAAATAATACTATTTTAAAGGAAAAAGACTTCACACAGTGGATGGAGAAAGAACTGGCTTTTTTCTTTAGAGAAAACAAAAAAGAAGATACATCAATCCAGAATGTATGGGATACAATGAAGGCATATGCCAGAGGCTTGATAATAGATTGTACAAGGAAAAGAAATACAATGAAAAGACTAGTCTCTAAGGCATTAGAGGATGAGTATAAACAACTTGAAAAAGAGCAACAGAAAATGCCACAGAAAAAGGACATTAAGTTAAAAATGGATATAACCAAACATAACGTGGGTGTAATAGAAAAAGAAGAATTAGCACAGAAAATTAGAAGTGCTAAACAGAACTATTTTGAAGATGCAAATAACCAGTAGATGGTTAGCATAATAATTGAGAAAGGAGAAAGAATCAAGGAAAATATTTCAATTAATATTTTCAATTAATTAATAAAATTAATTATTAATTCAATTAATTAATAAAATAATTGACCAAGGCCAAGTTTGCTATGGTAGTAAAGAGAAGAAGGAAATAATTCGAGACTATTATGAGCAAGTATACACACAGGAAAATATTGATGAGGAAAGAGTCAAATAGTACCTACAGAATGCTAAGTTACCCCAGATACTTCAAGAGATTGAAACAATGCTGGAAAGCAATATAGAACAATGATGGAGTTAACTGAAGCACTCAAGAAGCAAAATAATGGAAAGGCACCAGGCCCAGATGGACTTCCGGCAGAATTTTACAAAACATTACAAGAATCGTTGAATCTTCCATTGCTAGAAGTTAAGAATGAAGTTCTGTTAAAGAAGAAGATACCTAAATAATGGTTAGAAGCTGCTATTACACTTGTTCCAAAGAGGAGGCCAATCAATTACAAATCAAGAACCTATTTAGTAAGGACCTATTTCATCACTAAATGCAGATTATAAAATATTTGCTTCAATATTGGCAGAAAGACTTAAAAAATACCTAAACAATTTTATCCATCCCGATCAAAATGGATTTCTGCCAAAGAGACAAATTAAATACAATATGAGAGTAATCTTGGACACCTGGGAATACTACGAGGCACACCCTGAAAAGCAAATGGCTTTGATATTTTTAGATGCAAAGAAGGCATTTGATAATGTGAATTGGCGATTCATGTTATTACAGCTGGAACAGATGGGCTTTGGTGAAAAATTTATTCAAGCAATAGAAGCTATACATCATAACCAAACGACAAAGGTAATGATAGAGGGAGAACTGACAGACTCAATTGATATAAGAAAAGGAACAAGACAAGGGTCCCCACTATCACCTTTGTTGTTTGTGCTAACCTTGGAAGTGTTAAACAGAAATATTAGAGAAGAAAAGGATATAAAAGGGATGAAAATTAAAAAGGAAGAATTTAAGTTGCCAACATTCACAGATGATCTGGTTTTCATTTCAGAAGACCCACTAGAAACAGCATCAAAATTGATAGAAAAGATAGAGGTATACGGAAAAGTGGCTGGTTTGAAAATAAATAAAGATAAAACAAAGATTTTGACAAAGAATATGCTATCAAGACAAAAGGTAGAACTGACAGATGTACTGAAAATTCAGGTCACGAATAAGATCAAGTACTTGGGGATACATTTGACAGAAAGCTGTAGTACACTAAAAGAGAATAATTATATCAAACTTAAGCAGCAGATAGCACTAGATTTGGTGAAATGGGAAAATTTACAACTGTCATTAATAGGGAGAATATCAACAATCAAGATGAATATAATACCCAGAATTTTATATTTGTTCCAAACAATTACAGTTAGGCTTGGAAAAAATTATTTTGAAGATTTAAATAAAATTGTGTTGAAATATATATGGCAAGAGAAGAAAGCGAGAATAAAGTTAAAACTTTTGCAAGATGCCAGAATAAGAGGAGGATTTGATTTGCCTAATTGGGAGTTGTATTACCAAGCTACAAATTTGATGTGGGTTAAGGAAGGGATAATATTAAAAAAACACGAGATTGTTGACATTAGAAGGACATGATTTATTGTTGGGGTGGCATGCTTTTCTATGGTATAAAGGAACTAAAACACAGGGGTATTTCAGAAGACATTATATACGGGAGTCTCTGTGGTTAAACTGGGAGAAGACTAAAAGGCAATGTTATTTGAAAATTCCAGTCTGGGTATTGACTATTGAAGCATTTTCTTTTCCTATAATATATAAAAAGGAGTTAGTTAGATATGGTGAAATACTGAATGAAAAGGATGAACTTAAATCTATGCAAAAACTAGAGAAACTAGGTTTAAAGATGAATTGGTTTTCTTATGCGCAAATGCTTTCAAGGTATGACAAAGATTCTAAAACAGAAAGTTTCTATGATAAACTGACTGACTTAGATAAGATCTTGACAGGTAGTGATGAAAAGGTGATTAAAAAATGGTATGGATATGTATTAGAAATTAAACTAGAAGAAGAACAAGTTAAAGAAACTATGATTGCTTCGGGGGAGAATTTTGGATATGGGATTGATCTAGAGAAATGGCAAAAATTGTGGTCTCAAAATTATAAAATGACAATGTCAGCAGCATATAAAGAAAATTTGTATAAAATGTTTTACAGGTGGCATTTCCCCCCGACAAGAATTGCAAGAATGTTCAAGAACAAATCTGAAAAATGTTGGAAATGTCATCAGATACCTGGCTCATATTACCATATACGGAGGACTTGTACGGATGCCAAAAATATTGGACTAAAATCCACACATTGTTGGAAAAAATGACAAAAAAAGCATATACACTTGAAACCAGAGATATTCTTATTGGGAATTTTACCTGAAATTAGTAAATAATTGTAATATCTGATTGTAAATGTATTAACAGCGGCTAGGATTGTATTTGCCAAAAACTGAAAAAATGAGAAAATACCATTACAGGAAGAAATCATTAAGAAAATATTGGAATGTGCTGAAATGAGTAGATTGACATTTGAAATCAGAAAATAAGATGACAAATAATTTTATAAAATTTGGGATCTATTCTATCAACGGTTAGACAATAAAACATGATAATGAAATATGTAGATTTTTAGAAAATAATAAATATATAAAGATGTATTTTTTTTCTTATTATATCTACAAAATGATTGTAGGATATATTTGAGATGATAATATGAACTGTCATAAAACAAATAAAGTAAAATATGGATTATTCTGTAAAACATGAATGAATAGTAGTATAGTCAAATAATTGATTGACAATGATATTCATGTATTTAATATTTGATTGAAGATATGAGAATATATACAATGTAATTGTAATTGAAGACTATGATATGGAAGCACAAAACAATTTGTAAA
>BLBF01011788.1:0-10453 GCA_015471245.1 Laticauda colubrina | reverse complement strand
GAATTTATCTGTGCTGGGTGGTGGTGGGATTGGGCGTTGAGGTAGCGGTTGGTGTGTGTTTTCTTTTGGTATATGGTGTGTCCCAGTGTGCCATCTGTTCTTTTGTAGATTAGTACATCTAGGAATGGTAGTTGTTTGTTTATTTCCGTTTCCATGGTGAACTTGATTTTGGGGTGTGTGTTGTTTAGGTGTGTTAGGAAATTGTTTAGGTTTTCTTTTCCATGGGGCGAAATCACAAATGTGTCATCGATGTATCTTAGCCATAGTTTGGGTTTGTGGGTGGCATTAGCCAGGGCTCTGGATTCGAATTCTTCCATGAACAGGTTTGCAATGACCTGTATATATGTGTGTGTGTGTGTGTATGTGTATGTGTATATATGTGTATATATGTATATATGTATATATATGCAGATAATCCAGCATCTACCTCTAAGTACAAAATACTCAGTGTTTTTATTTTACAAACTTTATAGATATTACTTTTAAATATGGCTCTGTAGATAGAAATGTCATTATTATGTGAAATATCATTTATAGCCCTAAATCTGTTTATTAGAAACCAAGTTCAGTTAATTGAGGCTTAAATGACATCTGAGTAAGCATGTTGCACTGTCTGAAAATGAAATACCTTCTCAAACATTGTTACTTAAGAAATGTAACAAATATAAAACTTGTTTTAAACATGTGTATCAACACTCTCCTTAAAATGTGAATTTGAACCATTTTGTAAGTTGCTTAAATGTACAGATAATGTAGCAGTTTAAGTGTGATCTTTAAAAATCAAATAACAGTTTTGTTTGGTATGCAAAACATTGGCATAATAGCTACTGTCTTACAAAATACATTTTATGCTGTGTCACATTTGCAATTTGAGAGATATTGTTATAATTTCAATCTTTATATTTAAGGTCACAATGATTGCACTTATTTTCTTTTGTTGCAGGCATTTTCCTACAGTTCAGTTACATTATATAATACTGTTTGTCTTCAGCATGGTATCTTGATCCATTTATACTTAATATGTATGCATCTGAGCGGAGAGTTTAGCAAAGCTATATAAAAATGATAATTTATTTAGAGTGTTTAGCCCAAAAATACACATTGGGGAATAAATTATGGTTTATTTCTACCATCTGCATCTTTGTTCTTAGTAGAAAAACTGATTCAGACTTTAAGGAGAAGTAAGCCTTGCAGCTGTGTTCTGAGTCTTGGATACAATGATATTTAGACTGTTCTCACCCTTGGACCAAAAAAAAAATCCTCCCTCTTCCCATGCATTTTTATCTTTATATTGATACAAACCTTTAAGAGTTTGCAGCGATCCAGCCAGCACACAAATAAATAATTCAGTAGGATTCATTTATAGAAGAAACTTCTTTATATACAATAATAAAGCATGATGCATATATACAATACCCATGCAGCTCTTGCAATGAAGAAGAAGTAGCAAAGACAAGAAGCAGAAGTCAGAACAACCAGAACCCAGAATTCAGAAGCTAGAAGCAGAGAAGCTATATTGCAAGGACAAATGAACTCTAATATATACAGACCAGTTAAGCTAAGCCACTCCCAGGCTCTGAGCCATCTCTCATGGCTCACAACAGATCCTGTTTCTTAGTCATCAAACAGTTCCCATTGGCTGACTTATTGTTATGGGTATCCCAGCTCATAATTTCTTATACACTGACAAAACCAAGTTTGACCACAAGTTAATGAATGTTGTCAAAGTGATGTAGTATAAATTAAAACCAAAAGATGTTCTGGTTGCGTGTAATAAGCATATCCTTTTGAGTTATTTTATGAATGCACAAGATTGAATGCCAAGGACATTGTTACAATTTACACTTCCAATAAGCCCATGTAGAACAATCAGAAGGTCAACAATAATGTTTTTTGGCAGCATTACAACTTAATAAACTATTCAAGTCTGTGATTAAAAAGAATCCTAAGTCTGTTTTGACAAAATATTGTTGGAACCTGGCAGTCTTCTAATTTTCCCTGAACTAGAAGTGCAAGTGCTTTCTGCAGCTGTAATTTTTATGTTAGCAGATTGGTGTAATTGATAACCAGAGTAGCTCTGGGCAGAGATTCAGAATGGCTTGGTAGAAGGCCAAGAGTCTTTCCATTTTAGTATTCTGGAGATAACTCAGCATTTTTTTCTTGGGGATTCGCTGTAATGATATTGAAAGTTACTGACATATTAGACTTCTCAGCATCTTTTCTTTCTTTTATAATTAAATTGAAACCTGGCACTGAGAAAAGCGTTGTTCTGACACTGGTTTATATTTAACTTGCCTGATAAAGCAACTTGTACTTCAACTGATCAAGTTCTATATACATGCCCCCACCAACAATCTAGTTATTCATTCATTGGAATACAGTGCTCTCAGGATATAACTATAATATATAAATTCTATGATGAAAACTTACAGTCTTTACATATCAACTGCAAGCCATTTTATTCTTCACTGAGTTCTCCTCATTTCTCCTAAAAGCTGTGTATGTTCCTCCACAAGTGTGTATAAACAAGGCATTACGAACTGTAGCTGATCAGATAATGGTGGCTGAAACCACACACACAGATTCCCTTCTCATTATTTTAGGAGATTTCAATCAATCAAATTTAAGGAAAGAGCTCCTAAAATATTTCCAGGATGTCAATTGTCCCACCAGAAGCAAAAATAATTTAGACCAATGCTACACAATAATAAAAGATGTTTATAAGTCTTTACCATGAGCAACTGTGGGACACTGATCAATGCAGGATTCACCTTGACCCTGCCTACAGATAAAAATTAAAACCATGAAACCAAAAATTGAATCAGTGAATGGACAATTTGAGTTTGGGGTCTGGGTCTGTGTTCTTGGCATGTGTCAGCTTGTTTGGTTTTGTGGCTGGGGGATGCGACAGCTGGTGAAGCAGCTGTGGTCTGTTTTCTGGATGGTGGTTGTCCTTCGTTTACAGGATGGGCTTGGGCCTGGGTCTGATGAGGGGGGACTGGTGGTTGTATCCTGTGTTGTTTTGGGTCTGGTGTTGGTTTTTGTGGCTGGGACTCATTTGTTGGTGAGGGCTAGCTTCCAGATGTCTAGTAGACGGGAGATATCATTCCGTTTGTTCATGTTATGGCTTCCTTGATTATTCTCTTGCTGGAGTGCTCAGTGTTGGATATTAGTTTGGTTCCTTCAAAATTAATTTCGTGTCCTGTGGCTTTAAGGTGCTGGAAGAGGGAGGAAGTATTTTCTTCTCTTCTGACTGTGTTTTTGTGTTGCACCCCCCGACTCCAAAACCAAACAAACTGACCACATGCCAAGAACACAGACCCAGACCCCAAACTCAAAGCCATACTAAAACCCAGAATGCTGCATCACAGCCATCCACTCAGGATATCAAATCAGAAAACCCAGGAAATTACACCACAAGAACTCAAGAAGTTGCAACACAGCAAATGACCCAGGATATCACAGCACAAGACCAAGGATACCACAGCAATAAATCTCATAAGGTCATCACACAACCCATTACTCAAGCCGTTACTATACAGGAGGCTAATGGAAAAGAGATCAAAACACAAATGACCCAGGAGATTACAACACAAGACCCAGGATACCACAACAAAAGAACTCACAAGCCCATCACACAACCCATTACCCAAGCTGTTAAAACACAGGAGGCTAATGGAAAAAAGATCACTACAAAACAAACACCCCAGGAGATTACAGCACAAGATCTAGGATATCTCCACAACAAAACTCACAAGGCCATCACACAGCCCATTATACCAACATCAACTCCATCAACCAATCAAGAGCAGCAGTGCAGCCAACCAGCCCAGCACACCCCCACCCCCACCAGTATTTATAAAGAGACGGCAGATCCGTTCACACACTGCTTGCAGTGTCACAAAGCCGAAAGCACCAGCCTGAGGATGGCAAGTGGGACCTCACTGAAACGTTGCCAAGATACTCTTAATTTTACATGGGAAAACACCCGAACACACCAAGACCTACATACCTGTACCCGTGAAATTCTACAAATATGTGTGTGTGTGTGTGTGTGTGTGTGTGTGAGTATTTGTACACACACACACACACACACACACACACACACACACACACACACATTTGTGGTATTTAGGTTTCTCCGGGTATTTTCCCATGTCTTAATATTTGTGCTTTTAAAGTTATAGCTATATGTACTGTATAACTATATAGTATATATAGGAGACATAGTTGAATCCTTTATTTAGGATATCTGTTTCTGTTTTGGTGAGTTCTCTGTTAGAAATGTTGTACATTGACAACTATGCTATAGCACCCCAAAAAGTCCCCACAGAATCCGTCATATATGGAACGGAATCCAGCCTAACTAAACTAAATACAGAAGAACCTGATAGAATAAGACACCAAGTCACTAACATCCTATGCACAAGCAAACCACCCAAAAGCAACTTACACAAAGAGGAACTAAAAGCCCTGCAAACCCTAAAGAACAACAGCAATATAATCATACTTCCAGCAGATAAAAGTAATGCCACAGCAGTAATGGACAGAAAAGATTATGAAACAAAACTGACAGACCTACTCCAAGACTCCACATACAAACCCATAAACCACGGAAAAAATAACCAAGAAGAAAATCATAACCAGCAACATGAGCAAAGAGAACCGACAGACGATCATCCCAAGAGAAAAATCTTCCAGATGCCACAAACTATACGGCACCCGAAAATACACAAAGAAGGCATACCTCTGAGACCCATAGTCAGCTCCAGAGGAGCACCACTCCAAAACCTAGACAAATACCTAGCAAAGCAGATACAGCCCCATGCTGAAGCAGCAACTTCACATGTACAAAACTCATGTCACCTCTCAGAAATGATCAAAGATCTACATGTGGAATAAAAAGATCTGCTGGTAAATTTTGACGTGGTTTCACTATTCACTCAAGTCCCGATAAAAGAAACCCTCGAAATCATCAAAAACAAATACCAACCACCCAAACACCTCATGGAACTAGCAGAACACTGCTTAACCAACACATATTTCATATACAAAGGACAAAGATACAAGCAAATTGAAGGAGCCCCCATGGGATCACCACTGTCACCCATTATTACAAACCTGTTCATGGAAGAATTCAAATCCAGAGCTCTAGCTAATGCCACCCACAAACTCCTATGGTTAAGATACATCAATGACAGACACATTTGTTATTTGGCCCCATAGAAAAGAAAACCTAAACAATTTTTTAGCACACCTAAACAGCACATACCCCAAAATCAAATTCACCATAGAAACAGAAACAAACAAATACCATTCCTAGATGTACTAATCTACAAAAAAACAGATGGCACACTAGGACACACCATAAACCAGAAGAAAACACACACCAACTGCTACCTCAACGCCCAATCCCACCACCACCCAGCAAAGATAAACTCAGTGGCCAAAACACTAATTGCCAGAACCAAACGCCTGGCAAACAAGACACACATAAAGACTGAACTATGCACCCTGACCAAAGTACTAGCAGCCAATGGCTTCCACAAAACCTAGGCCTGATCCACAAACACACACTGAGACATAATAGAGACCTAGAAGATGAACAGACCCATGTCCTGCCTTACATAAGAGGTACAACAAACAAAATCAGGAAGATACTACACAGGCATCACATCAAGACTGCCTTCAAAACAGACAGAAAAATAGCAGCCATCCTTAGAAATCCCAAAGATAATATTGTCCTGGAAAACCAAAGCATATATGAACTCCCCTGTGCATCATGCCCTGCCACATACATCGGACAGACCAATAGAAGAATAAGTACCCACCTTGATGAACACAAAAATGCGGAGACTTCTGGTTTGAGCTTCTTCGGCGACAGACCAAAATCCTTGATCATGCGTGGTTTCAATCCTTGCTCACCACTGGAGCACCTCGAGCCAGCTGGATTTGGGTAAACCATCCCATAAAGGTGGTGAAGAGGGGGGAAACTGCCAGCAGGGTTGAGGAGAGCCGCATCTCTCATCCTCAGCTGGCCATTACTCCCTTTCCCGAAGGTGGTTGCAGTGGTGGTCAGAAATGGCCATCTCAAAGAAAAACTTGACCAGAAAAGAATGTGCACCAGGAAAATAACAATAGAAAGTTTTGGTTGACTGGGTTAAACTGAAAAAGCAACAACGTAATGTACCCTGGAATTTGAACTTTAAAAAATAACATTGTTCCCAAAGAAGACTTTGAAGCAGTGAAGGAGAAAGGGAAGGGAAAGGATTTGGCTTTTTTCTTCTTCTTCCCTTTCAGCTAAGAGTTTTAAGTAAGAAATTGACAAAAATCCACTTTGACATCAATAAACATTGAAGCTGAAAATAAAATGTCAAAGGGATAATAAAGACTTTTGGAAACTCAAAAACCTTTAAAAGCAGGAAAGGAGAGAAAAGGAAAGAATAAAAGGGCGGGATCTGGAAAAATGGAGGAGACTGCCTGGAATTAAAAGGAACTTACAGTGAAACCTTAACAAGATTCCGAAAAGATACATTCTAACTGAAACTTTGTAACAAAATAATAGAACCCCAGGAAGAGAAAGTGGAAAAAAGAAGCAAGAAGAAACAGCTTTCAATTATTTGGATTACTTGGAAATTTTTGGATTTTTGGCTATTGATTTTAAATGACTAAAACCAATTGGGTGGTTGTTTAAAAGTGTTTAAAATGGCATCACATCTAGAAGAACTGAAAATGGAACTTAAAAAACAGAAAAAAAGATGCACATGAAGGAAGAGGTTCTTTTGGCTTCGTATTTCAATTTTTAGGAATGGAGATCTGGAATTATGAGAAACAACAAGCTACGCTTGTAGAACAAGAAGGTTGGGACAAAGAAGAAGCCATCTTTAATGATCAAGTAATTTTATGTGGGGAAAAAAAAGGAAAGGGGGGGAAAGAGAGTGAAAAGTTTAAGATTTGAAAAAACAAACAAAAAAAGAATAGTTTGAAAAATAATTACAATATTAGGAAGCAACAGAAGAGAGTATCACAGAAGAGAGAAGTAGAGAGACAAGGGGGCAAAAAGGCGAGGTAGAAGAAGAGGGGGAAGAAGGAAAGGAAAAAGAAATAAAAGAGAGAAACAAGATATAGAGAAACAGGGAAAATGTATAAGGCTTGAAAGTGTAAGCCTATTTTGAGATAATAGGTGAAAATTTAATTGAAAAAGGGATTCTGCAAAGGTGCATAAGATAGTATTGTTATATTAGAAAGAGAAATAATTTTAGAAAATATGAAACAATGTATGATTAAAATAATGGATAAAATACTTATTGTCATGCAGTGGAATGTTTGTTAATAAATAAATGAAATAAAGTGAATGAGAGAATGAAATTAGGAAAGGATGGGAACATTTTAATTATTATTAATGATTTATAAAAATATAAGTGAAGAGAAATATGGAAAAAAAGAATTAATTATGGAAAATTTATAAGAATTCACAAGGAAGTATGATATTCAGTTGAAAATAAATGTTAAAGATGTTAAGATTCTAACTAATATTAATGATAGAATTGAATTGGAATGGAATGAGTGTTTTATTTACTACTGTTATATTTTTTTAAGAACATAATGTGTATTTTAAAAATGTACCAAGCTGAATTCGATTGGAAGTTATGTACTATATTGAATGTTATAATTTTAAAGGCATAAACTGAAGTTTAAATAAGAGTTGAATGGATAAAATTAAAAAAAATTGTTTAATGAGAAAAGATAATATGAAATTGGAACAGGACAGACACAAGTATAAATATAATGATTGGAAAGACATTGAAACTTAGAAAAAGATATATAATTGAATTTAGATATGAGATAATTAAAAATATAGTTGAGAGAACCAAGGGAGGGGGAAATTATGGAGAAAAAGTTAAAATAGTAATAAGATATGATAATAGGACACAAAGATGAATATGAAATTGAGTTTGTGTCTGTATGAAGAAGTGTTGGTAGACTTTAGAAGAAACCCTCCATCTCTTACAATACTAGACAACACAGTATCAACAGTAGACACCTTCAAATTTCTAGGTTCTATCATATCTCAAGACTTAAAATGGACACCTAACATCAAAAACGTCATCAAAGAAGCACTGCAAAGAATGTTCTTTCTGCTCCAACTCTGAAAGCTCAAACTGCCCAAGGAGCTGCTGATACAGTTCTACAGAGGAATTATTGAGTCTGTCATCTGCAGCTCTATAACTGTCTGGTTTGGTTCTGCAACCCAACAAGACAGACACAGACTTTAAATGATAATTAGGACTGCAGAAAAAACAATTACTACCAACCTGCCTTCCATTGAGGACCTGTATACTGTGTGATTAAAAAAGAGGGCTATGAAAATATTTATAGTCCCCTCACATCCTGGTCATAAACTGTTTCAACTCCTTCCCTCAAAGCAATGCTTTTGAGCACTGCACACCTAGACACAAGGGCAGTTTTTTTTCGAATGCCATCACTCTGCTAAACAAATATTTCCCTCAACACTGTCCAAATATTTACAAAGTCTGCATTACTATTACTATTAATCTTCTCATCACTCTTTATCACCCATCCCCTCCCAAATGTGACTGTATGACTGTAACTTTGTTGCTTGTATCTTTATAATTGATATTGACTGTTTCCTAGTATGATTGGATCGCTTATTGTACCCTGTGACTATTATTAAATGTTGTACCTTATGATTCTTGATTCTTGATGAATGTATCTTTTCTTTTATGTACACTGAGTGCATTTGCACCAAGACAAATTCCTTGTGTGTCCAATCACGCTTGGCCAATGAAGAATTCTAAAAATAATTCTATAAATAGTTTGTTTCTTTTAGAATTTTAATTTATGTGTGGAATGTGTTGTTTATGTATGTAATATATCCTATATGGATGAGAATGCATTCATGTATTTGAATTAAAGTTAATCTTGATAACTTTATTGAATATGGGATGGATTTGCCATTTCCTGTCTCTCTGTCTCTTTCTGTCTCTGTCTTCACAGTTATTGTGTTGCTCTGGAACTTCATATATTAGCCCCATTTAATTTTTCAAGAGCAGCTCAAGTTTGCTACGATATTGTAGCATTCATTTTAGGTCATAAGAAGAAATGGACCCAAGTGACAATGGGGTTTCCTTTTTTGATTAATGATGACCAACTAATTATAACATTAAATGGCTGGTATGAATGTGTGTTGTCACCAGAGTGGGGGTTGTTATTTTATTTTTATTATTTATTTCTTTTATATGTAAAAGCTGCCTTGATTCACCATGTGCGAGTAGGGGGAAATAGAAATTTGCTAAATAAATAAATATCCCAGAGTTTTTTTCTTCAAATTTTAGAAGGTGTATAAATGACAACTTTCATCCTGGCATGGGAAGTAATAGCTGTTATTTTGGTATTATTGCATGCTGGATGCTAAATTTGGAGTCTGATTTCTCTCCTCCTTTCATCTCTTTAGTTTTCTCTTTTTGTTAAAGTTATGAATATGATTTATTAGTAATAAAACTATGCATAAGACAAAAGAATATGCTTTGGTATTAATTGGACGGGAAGACATTTCTCAAAAGAAAGCAGTTTCTAGTAAATATCTGACAGAAGAACCATTTTCTCCAATAAGCCCATGAAAATTAAATAGGTAATTTCTAAGGCAGGGGGGACAGGGAACCCCCTGAAGAGAATCACATTTAGCATAAATCAGAAAATTCAAAGCACACTACAATCATTATATGAGTATTAAATGAATCACTGTCATATTTACTCATGTATATTTTATAATATCTGATATGCATGAGATTCTTTTCATTGCTCAGGATATATTTTCCTATTGTTGTTATAAAATTAATTTTAGTATAATTTATACATATTAAATTTTTGGAGATTGTCCATGAAATACATTAACTATTTTTGTATTTGTATTTGCTAGTGGATTTTTTTTTCTTTGTCTTTGTGCTTGCTGTAATACATGGAACACAGTTCTTTTTTTTTTTGAAAGGAATTTTATTAATTTTCTACAAACACACATGACATACAAAACATTAAAAACATCTACTCTCATATATACTTCCGGTGTGTCGGTTGGTTCATCAGTTTTGTGCATTCATTTTGTAGTCTCAGTTACAGTTATATTGCATAGCAATTCATATTGTTAATCCATATCCTAATATTACTAAAAAAAAAAAAAAAATTTTTTTTGACTATACTTTTAATAATTCATGCTTTGTGAGATAACAATACTTTAAACAGTTTATTCTATAACGAATCATATAATCATAACAAATCAATCCTAAAAACCCTTTATAGATATAGTATTAATGTTCTATTATCGTATTTTATCATCTAGCCATTGATAAAAAAGATCCCAAATTTCATAAAATTGTTTATCTTCTTGCTCTCTAATTTCAAATGTCAATCTACTCATCTCAGCACATTCCAATAT
>BLBF01011735.1:0-11708 GCA_015471245.1 Laticauda colubrina | reverse complement strand
TCACAAAGCATGAATGATTAAAAGTATAGTCAGAAAAAGATTTTTTTATTTTATTTTTTTAGTAATATTAGAATATGGATTGACAATATGAGTGGTTATGCAATATAATTGTAATTGACACTATAAAATGAATGCACAAAACTGATGAACCAACCGATACACCGGAAGTATATATGAGAGTAGATGTTTTTAATGTTTTGTACGTTTGTCTATTTGTAGAAAATTAATAAAAAAAAATTTTTTTTAAAAAAAGAAAGACATTTACATTCATGAATCAATGACCTGCCTCAATGGTGATAATAGAAAATTACAATAATCTCTCTTAGCAGGACATATTTCGCATATAATTTTGAAGCTGTATCTATCTGTGATTCATGCTAATAAACTGCCCTTTTATCTTATATCTGACACCTTAAGTTCCTTGTGCCATTGTCAGCAAATGTTCAAATCAATCCCAACCAGCAATTATAGAACAGCTGTTGCAAGATTAATTTATGGAAATATCTCGGAAAGTTGTGAATTGTGTAGTTGTTGCTACTACCAGTAGAAGCCATGGAATATACTTACATCTCCATTTCATGCAATATTGCATGAAACTTAAACTTAAAACTGGCAATTATTGACATATCAAGATGTCTTGGAATCCTTCATGAACCAAGCAAGCACTCCGTTCAAAAGAATGACAAACTGTAAAAGTGGACCCTTCTATATTGCTAACTGGCCAAGTTGAGGGCTGTGCATTCCCTTAAAGCCAGTGTTCCCTTCTAACCAGTATGAGCATCAATGTAGAGTATATTGACAAGCAGATATGAATATTTAGAGCCACACAGAATATATTATTGTGAGAACAAAATAAACCAGAGGGGAAGGAGTTCTATAAAGAAGAAGCCAACACTGAAAGCACAAAACAAACAACAATTATTTAAGCGGCGGGGGTGGGGGGAGGAATTAGAATTAAAAATTTGTGGTCTGATGGGATGATAAAACGGAGAATGGTTCAGAAAATGGATAAAAGGAGCAGGAAAAAGCAGAAAAAGGAAGGGTAAAAGAAAAATAAAAGAGGGAGAGAGAAAAGTTTCATAACTGGAATGAGAAATAGAGGGGAATAAGAATGGGGGAAAAGGGAATTAAGAGAAAGGACCAGAAAACAAAGAGGAATAGGAAACAAACAAGGATGAAAAGAAAGTACATTGTCCAAAGAATGAGAGATAATGGGTAAAAAAAAAAAGGAAGGAGATTCTGCAAGGTAATATATTATGATGTATAATATATTGAAAATAATATTTTGTAATGTATAGTTGATTCATAAAGTGTTTGAGAAAATATAATGTGGAATCTGAGAAAAATATCTATATTTGTGTTAAAAACTAGATAGGGAGATTGATATTAAGTTAGAGTGAAGGTAGTTAGCTCAAATTATTAACCAGAGGGGACAATTATATTTACAGATAAGGATTGATAAAATGACAAATGTAACAGAAAAAAGTAATATGAGAAATTACAACAGAAATGAGATGAGAATTTTAGATAACGTTGAAGATATGAGAATATATTAATATAACATGAATTGAAATTGGATAAGATAAGCTTAATATTTAACAATAATAAGGATGATGCAATATGAAACTGAACAAATATAATGAACAGGTAACTATGGTCATGTTTGTATTGAGATGTGAAACCTGGAAACATACTGCTTGCCAAATGAGAATCTTTTATTTTAAAAAATAAAATAAAAACAGGGAGAAAATTGAATAATGGAATTACTAGGTATGTTAACTGATATGGTGGTAGGCATTTGGAGAGAGTTTTGAAAGGTTGAAAATAAGCATTGAAGGATTATGAATTCATGTGAAATATATGCATTGAGAGATATGATTGATATTATTAATTTTGCCTATACTAAAATGTATGACATATTGATGCCACACTATTAATGTATTGCTGTGCATATGCAGATTGAAATAAAAAAATTTGGAAAAAAAATATATTCTTGTCCATATAATGTATATTGATACATACATACACAAAGTACATCGATATATGTAAATGTGGGCAAAGTTATCTATCCAGGGAATAATGGGTGTTGATGGTAAAGCTGTTTATTAATTATGTGCCTGGATCTATTCAATTGTTTACCATCCCTCCTGGAAGATCATTCATGTGCAGAAAATTGTGTATCTATTAATGTATAGCATAATCTTTAAGGAACCAGGGTTTCTCCAACACTTGGGCATCTGAACAAAGAAAGACTTGCTCTAATTTTAGGGTCCAGAAAACTTCACATGGCCACTCCACCATGGCTAACTTGCCAAGGCCAACTCATCATGGGACAAGAGTCACAGTAATATTGAAAAAGTGGTGGAATAGAATCATTACAGAAAGGATACCAAAAGAGGGACAAAATGAAATGCGAATGACAAAAATTAAAATATTTTAAAAATTATTTCCAATGATTGAATTGTTGAATTGTCCTGCGGTGAGCTGTCCCATGGGGAGTTGTCCTGCAGTGAATTAGGCATGGCAAGTTGGGCATGGTGAGTTGCTGACTATGAGTTGGCTACAGCGATTTGGCCATGGTGAGTTGGCTGCGGTGAGTTGTCCCATTCTGATAATTTTGGAGTGGTTCAGCAGCAGTGCTTGCCAAAAATCACAATCCTATAATACATTGATAATTGATGATTATGTCCCATCAAGTAGTTAACTCCTCACAACCAGATCTCCATGATAGTCTGTCCCTAACCTGTTCTTTCAGGTCTTCCAACAGTGCACTCATCATTATTGTAACTGAGTCCATCCATTCTGTTGCTGGTTCTTCTTTTTCCTTCTTCCTTTCCTAGCATTGTGTCCTTTTCCAGAGAGGATGACCTTAACATAATGTGTCTGAAGTAGGATGATTGAAGCCTAGTTATTTGTAACTTGAGTGAAAACTTCTGGCTTGACGTGTTTGATTATCCATTGATTTATTTTCTTGGCTGTCCGCAATATTCTCAGGAATCCAACACCAAAGTTCAAAGGCATCAGTACTCTTCCTATCATGATTCTTCAAAGTGTAAAAGTTGCTTCCATAGAGCATCAGAGGGGATACTATGGCTTGCACAGTACTTTACAGTTCATTGCTGTAGTGATGTTCTAGTAAGACAAATGTAAAATATTAAAAATAAATAGCCAACATATTTTTAGTTTATGTTCTGACCCAACTCCCCAAACATGACAAACCCTTTGATGTGAACTCAAAAGATTCCTTTATTAGGAATGACGGCAGCACTGGCAAAAAAGTTTCTTTCTCAAGTTAACAAGTCTGGCTGGCCGGAAGATGAATAATTGGCTGCCACACCTATTCATCTCCGCCTTCTGCCTTTTATCCACAAAACTAGGGTGGGGCCTTGTTAGCAACAGTGGCTCTTCCTTCCCCAGGATCAGCCTATGGCTTCCCACTGCTCTCCTCTCCTCTGCTTTCTGTGCAGCTGCATGTCAGGCACTGGACCCAGCTGTTCCTCCTCTTCTTCATCAACCACCTCCAAACCCGGCGGCTGTTGACTTTCCATTTGAGGGCTGATGGATGGCCCAAGCTCCATCTCTCTCCCTCCCTCCCTGCCTCCCTCCCTCCCTCTCTCTCTCTCTCCCTCCCTCTCTCTCTCCCTCCCTCTCTCCCTCCCCCTCTCCTTCCCTCCCTCCCTCCCTCCCTCCCTCCCTCTCTCCTCTCTCTGCCTCCCTCCCTCCCTCTCTCTCTCTCCCATCTCTATTCCCTCTTCCCCCTCTGAGCTCCCAGGTTGTCCTGATGCTGACCCAGACTCCCATGCCTCCTCCTCCTCTAATTTGGCTGCTGGAGGGGCCAATGGCCGACAGGCTCAGAACAGTTTGGTTACAGGTTCCCTCCCTGCCTTCAGGCTGCAATACAATAAATTAGCATGTTATTTCACCTGTAAAGGATTATCCTGCCTAGAATTTTACATCTTGTCACTGTGACAGTCTCACTATGGCCTGCATTAATACATTAAATATTTGTTTAATTGAGAGTGAGATTCCTACTTTGGCTCCTGGAGGGTTCAACTTGCTCTTCTAAAATTAACAGGAGTTTTGTTTATTTGCTTGCTTGCTAGTTTGTTTATGATTGATTTCACCAGGGATTTGATTACTCCTCAATTATAAGCATGTCTTTTATTCTTGCCAGAACAGGTGTAATTAGACCAATCACTGAAGTAAGGAACATGAATTTTATGCTGCATTTTCTCTTATTTTCCAGCCTATTCAACAAAGCTGAATAAATTCCCCATCTTCAATTTTTTATGATGACCTGAAGTACCTTTGTATCGGTGCTGCAAACCCAAAAACAACTAAAGCGACTTTGTATGCTCTGAATGTGTGGCGATATTGGTGCATGACAAAAGGCCTGAAAGATTATCTGGACATTACAAAGGTGAGGGCCATAATTAAGATTAC
Source organism: Laticauda colubrina (assembly GCA_015471245.1). NCBI lineage: Eukaryota > Metazoa > Chordata > Lepidosauria > Squamata > Elapidae > Laticauda > Laticauda colubrina. Next base: position 7,265 of record BLBF01011735.1, on the reverse strand, counting down.
CTGAATCATAAGATTACCTTGGTGGAATGGCTAGATTAAGATCAGGTAGTAAAAATATGATTCAAGTGTTACACCAATTTTATTCATTTCCAGTGTGTTTCTGAGATCAATTTAAAGTGGTGATCATGTCATAAAAGGGCCATAGTTCCCCACCCCTGGTCTAAAAGTAGACGGACTACATTTTTTTCTCATCCTCCTGATTTCAGAATGTTGGACTTTGGCTTCTGTAACTCTGAGTTGAGATCATCCTTGGTCATGTTCAACAGAAATTCAACGTATGTTTGGTGTTGTGTGTGTGATTTCCTGGTTCCAGAAGATTAATCCAGGTAAAAACCTTTTATCCCCAGATAAAAACCTGTATATTTTAACAATTATCTTCTAATCTATTCATGTTAGTCTGCTCTATATTTCCCCATCTAAAGTACAGCAAATTGGAATGTAAGATAAGCTTTTTCAAATGTGCAGCACAATCCCAAGATTTTTTTTTCCTAGAAGATTGTTTGACACATCTCAAAATAATGTTTTCTGCACTCAGCCAGCCATAGTTTTTATTGTAGAAGATAACAAAGGTAGCTACTGTTTGGCCCAGATCACTTCAACTTTATTAAGTCAAAGAAACAAGTGAAAATTAGAAATAGAGGTGAAGAGTAAACAAAAAATAAAGGATAAAGAGACATCTACAAGAAAATGTTTCTTTTAAAAAAACTATGAAACTGAATAATCTATCATAAATATGTTGAATATACCTATGAAATCTGTAGAATCCTTGGTAGTTCCGAAGTTTGGTTGTTTGCTTGCAGACATTTCAATACCTGATCAGGTAACATCATTGGTGCAAGTGAGCATGGGATTTGCTCATTGTTTATATATAGTAGCTTGTCTTGCTCGTGTTGGTGCTGGTGTGGTTTGATTAGGGTATTATTTTCTGTTTGATTAGTAGCCTGGTGTTAATCCCTGCATATCTAGGTGTTGGCTGCTGAAGAGTACCAAGGACTCTAGAATTCAACCCTGACCTTTATGTACTCTCCTACATTATAAAATACAATCTGTATACGAATACAGATTTTAAATATAATGTAATGAATTGAAATATAATGTAATGTTATACAGTAATGTAATAATATACTATACTATAATGTAATGTGATGTAATATTGTATTATAATAAATATAATATAATAAATATAATAAATAACATAATATAATATAATCAGTGGTGGGATTAATTTTTTTTTACTACCGGTTCTGTAGGCGTGGCTTAGTGGGCGTGGCAGGGAAAGGATACTGTAAAATCTCCAGTCAGAGATGGGATTTGCCGGTTCTCTGAACTACTCAAAATTTCTGCTATCGGTTCTCAAGAACTGATCAGAACCTGCTGAATACCACCTCTGAATATAATATTTTCATCTTCTTCCTGTCCTAAAGAGACAATTTTGAGTTGGTGATTTTGGGAGCTGCTTGGACAGATGGAGAGTCAAAATTTTTCTGTGCAGCCACAAAAGTAAGTGTGTAGTTACCACACTTTTCCAGAAAACAACCTATTTATTTATCCAATTTATATGGCTGCCCATCTCATGGAAAATGACTCTGAGCAGCATAGAACCATCTCTTAAACCAATTTATAATAAAGCAACTGTCGCCTCTTCTACAGTTGCATACCTGATGCTTTAAACTCTACCCATTTCTCTTATAATTATGGAGATGTATATGATGCTACATGCATTAAAAATAAATCACTGGATGTCCTCAAAATAACAACCAAATTATGGTAAATATCAACACAGATCTATTTCAGAAATGTACAGGATTGATTAAAAACTTTGCCTCAAAACCTGTCGGCATTCTGCAAAATGTGTGTTTTGTTCTATTCATCAAATAACCTTACCAAAGGATTCAGATCTGGCTCTTCGACTCCCCTTAGCTCCTTTTGTCACAATATGTCTGGCACTGAGCCAGTCTCCTTGCAGCTTAATAAAGTCTGACGTGCAGATGTGAGAGAAGATAGCTGAAATTAATCTTGCAATGAAGGGTTCGCAAAGAAAAGGTCCCTAGCAACTTTCTCTGTATCAAAGGCAATGTCATTGAAGCTTTCCTCCTGCTTTTGCCAGCCCTTCATTATAACCTGTTTAGAATTTTCTTTTTAATTATGAGTTTTATAGCGGCTGTAAGATGATCTCAGTAGAAAGGCAGGAAAATCAGTTTTTGCAATGGATGTGTGACACGTAACCATCATAATATAAAGTCCATGCAAGTATATATGTATATCTGTGGTATATGTGTGTTTGTGTGTGTGTATGTGTTCCAAACCAAGTCACATAATATATGAGATCAAATACACTTACAAGTTTACAGCTGACATGTGAGTCTGTGAAAATACAAATAACATCAGCTGCACAGCTACATAATATTTATGCAATAAGCTAATAATTATCAGGTTACAGCAAGTGTCAAGAAGATGCAAAATCCTTTCCTGACTCAGACAGGTAATAAAATTCCCCCTTGAATATGACATTTGAGCAAGCACTGAGGGGAACTTTCCTTGAAGACCATTGCAAGCTTTAGAATTTTTCTGAGATTCAGAAAGGGCAGAATTAAGTTCTTCATCTATCCTGCTGAAGATCTTTTCACACAATTCCTGTCATTATTACATTTTAAAGAAATGGCCAATTTAATGCAGACCTTATGCCGATTTGGTGCTCTGCGTACCACAAAGAAGCTAGCGTGCTGAAAAAAATGGCAAAGATGGGGTTGTGCTCACTAAGAGAGATTGTCCCCAAACTAGCTAAAAAGATCAAACGTGATCAGTGGGAAAACTTCACTTTTGTCTCCTTCACTCAGGTCTCCTGAAAGCTTGGTCACTTCACTCTTACCATTGACGGTTATGCTAAATTATGGTTAAGAGCTGTGGTGGCGCAGTGGTTAGAATGCAGGCTAATTCTGCCAACTGCAAGCAGTTCGATTTCACTGGCTCAAGTCTAACTCAGCTTCCCATCTTTCCAAAGTCGGTAAAATGACCCTGATTGTTGGGGGAAATAGGCTGACTCTGTAAACTGCTTAGAGAGGGCTGCAAAGCACTATAAAGTAGTATATAAGCCTAAGTATTGTTATTGCTAAATATGGGTTTCATGACAATAATGCATAGCTGTCAGGTTTCCAAGTGATGAAATCCATTTAAAAAGAGAAACCCAAAGTCCATCTTCCAAAATAAATTCTTTTATTTAGGAAAGCGTCAAATTGGCAAAATCCGTGGTAATTCCAGATCTGACACAACCCGGAATTACCCCACAATATTACAAGTTAGAAACAACCCCCCAAAGTCACATTCTCCAATAGAAGTAATTCAACGTTGCTTGATGTCATAAATCTCCATCTCAAGGGGCCCAAGCGCAGACAGCTTGTTTCCCAAGGGAAGAAAGACCACCTAGCCAAAATACTCTCTTTATCTCCACTCCTCCCCCCTTAGGAATGTGGCAAGCCCGAAACCCTTCCCCCATGACTGCCACAGAGAAAGTAAGAAAAAGAATATATACTAAGCCTAACTAAAATGGCTACACTTATGTCGGTTTCAGGCCTGACAATAGCATTTGCACATGCTGTATGGTTATAACTAATCCCTGTAAATACTTCAGTGGGGAGGAGAACTGATGCCACCTTTTCTATACCATTTAGGAAAACACCTCCTCAGATGGTACAGCAAAAGCTTTCCTCCTGATATAAATAGGATCAAGATTACAACAGAAATAAGGGCTTACAGGTAATCCACAATTTATGACCATAAGATAGCCTCGACTTACGAGCCAGTCCATCATAGTTATAAGTTGTGATGATCATAAAATGTAGAATCACCCACATGTCTGATCTGATTCTACACACTTTTTTCTAGCGGTTGTTAAGTAAAGACTTCAGTAACATGAAGTCTTTGCTAGAATTAGACTTATAAATAAATACATTCACTTTGAAGATCAGAGATTTGTTAGGGATTGCAAAATTAATTTAGGCACGTATTAAAGAAACATACTAAGAATTCATAGTCATTATTTTAATGAAGATTTTATGTTATATGCAGCTATTTTAAAACTATTTTGACTCTAGGTTAATGTCAGACCAGGGCTGCATGTTAAGTACCAATTAAACTGATTTGTTGTTCATGCCTATGCACAGATGAACTAACAGTACTATTTTGATGTCAAATAAGGGTTGATGGAATTCAAGAGGGGTTGGATTTAGACTGCTTGTGAGACCATAGAAAATCTAGACTGATTCCTCTTTTGACTCCTCCCCCAGACTCTGTCATTTCTCCTATAGTTAAATAGTTTTCAGTCAGTTTCAATCATATTTGGAAAATGACTTTACAGATTCATCTAAACTGGAATTAATACCATTTACATCCATATAAATCAAGATCTAGATACAGACACACATTATGGTTAAAAGAGACCAGAGTGTGTTGGGAGCCTTAAGGTGTTTGCAAATGATCTTGCAACCTATGGAAGATGCAACTTAATCCCTACTCTCCTCTCATTTCTAGTGTTCTGTGGAGAATGAGCAATAGTCCTGTTCAAATTTTTTCTCTGTTGTTTTACCCACTGAAGCAATTCCAGGAAACTGTAATAATGTGATGGATAGACCAAGCATTAACCGAAGAACTACATTTTCTACAATATATAGACTGTGCTATTTTTTAAATTAAAAGTTGTTATCTTTTAAAACAGAAGTGTCTTTTTTCTTTTTACATTTTAAAAGCATGGTTCCTGTGAATCATAAATGCTCCTGTCTGTTCAGAGTCTTGTACAGTAAAATGCAAATCAGTTTCTAACACACTCAAGAGCTGTAATTGCTACAAGAGATAATTACTTGAATTATCAAAATAAGTAAGAATTGATCAGCTATTTTTAGTTCAGTAAGTTTCAAGAAATTAGGGCAGATTTTTTTTAAAAAAACTAACACTTTAAAAATTGATTGTAGAACACATGTCTTGAAAATGGATTTGCTATACATTGCAGTTGAGTTAATCTGAGCTAATCAGTTTTTGCTTCTATGAAACCAGAGTAATGACATCTCAACTTTCTCCTTCAGAGACCCTTTTTCCATATTCAGAATATTTTCCTGCTTTTCTACTGTGCATCATTATAATATATGTAGTCCTCAATTTATGACTATTTGTTTAATGACTGTTCGGCAACAATGGTGGTGGAAAAAGTTACTTACAACTGGCCTTTGCAGTTATCACTTTTTATTTTATTTTTTTATTTAATTTGATTTGTCAATTGCTTACAAGATAATAGGTATAAGAATAAGCATCGTTATGAATACATGAAATGGATACATATAATAAAAATAAAAGAAACAGTAGGACAGGGATGGAAAGCAAATTGGTGCGCTTATGCAGGCCCCCTACAGACCTCTTAGGAAAGGGGTGAGGTCAATAGTAGACAGTCTAAGGTTAAAGTTTTTGGGGTTTGGGGAAGGAACCACAGAGTCAGGTAGAGTATCCCAGACATTGACCACTCTGTTGTTGAAGTCGTATTTCCCACAATCAAGTTTGGTGCGGTTTACCTTGAGTTTGTATATATTGTGTGCTCTTGTATTGTTGTGGTTGAAGCTAAAGTATTCATTGACAGGTAAGACATTGCAATGTATGATTTTATATACTATACTTAGTTCAGACCGAAGGCAGCATAGTTCTAGGTTTTCTAGGTCTAGAATTTCAAGTCTGGTGGCATAAGGTATTCTGCAACGAGTAGAGGAGTGTAAAACTCTTCTTATGAAATAGAAGAATTCTACACTTTTGCAGCATCCCTGCAGTCACATGATCAGGCTCACCTATTAGGACGCTGGGTTGGAGGTTAGCAAGCCTGCATTTGAGACCTGAGTGCTACTGTGGGGCAGGTTGAGCTCCTGTCATTCGGTCCTTGGTGTCTCCCAGGTAATGGTGATGACACCAGCTATTTTTTTCAACCCAGTACTTTAAATAGTGCGTTGGACACAGACAGGACAGTGGGGGATACCAACATTTTACTTCTCTATAACAAAGTGATCAGAGAAGATTCTTCTTTTCCAAATTTAACAAGCTGTCACCATCATATCCAATCTTTTTCCTAGTCATCCCCCCCCACCCCCTCCTCGTATGTCTGCAGTTCATCTGTTCATGATCACCATTCACTGGGGTGCAACATGCAATAATCCATGACTTATTAATTCCCAATGCCATATATTTATAAAGTGAAAATTAATTAAAATTCATTTCATAATTGTGCTTTCACAGCCAAAGGCAAAGGACTCAGAGCTGTTGCTTTTCAGTTGTTCCTCGAGTCTAAGAGATGGGAGAGAAGAATCTGGCGTGGGCAGCGAAGCCTGGGCAATGTAGTTGGATATCACCTGGGCTGCTGAAACTACCAATGCCCTGGGCAGTCACATAGTTTGACCACGCACTCCTCCACACCCTGATGACATCTGCCAAAGCTGACCTTGTCCATCCCATTGTGCCTTGTTGTCTCCTTTGTGCCTTGGCCCAGTTCAGAGAAGGTGGTAGTTGCTGACTTGGGAAGGATCTGAATGGACCTGGCATGAGGGAACAAAGGACCTTTCTGTAGGTCTGGAGATAAGAGAAATGAAGGGTTAGGGAACACCCCTACATGGGGTGACGCTTTTCTAAAGCTGAACATGTTTAAATCTTGACACCAGTCCTTCTTCAAAACTGCTTGTGACCACTGGGTTTTTGAAATGGATAAGGATTTATAGAGCTACGATGTGCATGCAATTCAGATGTTCGAAAAGAAAAAAAAAGTTTTTTTAAAAAAATTCCACTGAACAAATATACTCCTTTTCTGGCAGGCAAGACATTTTGGAAATCAAGTCCTAGAGTTGTTTAATCTTGAACAGGTCTGATAGTCTTCATTATTTATACATAGCATTATTACTTCTGAATAATGATTGTGTATCATGCAGACTGATAAAGGCGATCACTCTCCACAAAACTCTCATGACTCTCTCTCTCTCTCACTCACTCACACACACACACACACACACATGCACACATGATTGAAATGATGCATGCATAGCCTCAGTAGAATTTATTCAGTTTTAAATATAATCAGAAAGACCCTCAAGTGATTTAACAAGTAAAAGATAGGCAAAATGTTTCATTTTTTAAAATCTAAAAGTCCCTCATGAGCTTTCTTGCTTGTATGTACACTGAGATGTACACTTGCTTGTATGCACAGGAGATAAAGCCCATGTCACACTGGCCAATGGATGCAAAAAGGA
>BLBF01011723.1:0-19046 GCA_015471245.1 Laticauda colubrina | reverse complement strand
TACTCTGGTCTTAACCAGAATTTGCTGATATAATAGTTACTCAAGAGACAACCTCTAGGAACCAGTACCGTAAAAGGTAATTTGTAAATAATGGCAGCGGTCAATAGAATTAGAGTAATGGGAGATGTAATTGGGGCGGAGATAACATATTCACTTTAGATATTTTGGATAGGTTGTAATGGCTTGAATACAAAGCCAATGAGGAAAAGATGGGAGGTAAGTTTGTAATAGCAATCTAAATATATAAAAAAGAAATACCACTCATGCATCATCACAAAATATCCAGAACCATAAAGCCTACAAACATGAAGTTTGGCATGTATGTTCCTCTTGGCTTCTAGGTCCTCACCCAAAAAGGATTTTTCAAAATGGCACCCAGAGCATTAGTATTTCATATGTTGTTAATAACACACTCTGATGCTAAGGAGTTCTAACCCCCTTCCCCACCTGAAAAGAAATCTATTCCAAATGCAGAACACAAGCAAAGGAGAGGAGTTTCAGTTTTAGTTTCAGTACAGAATAGTACTGAATAGTACAGCTTTAGTACAGAATAGTTGAGCTCAGCCACGCCCAGGCTCCTTGCTGTCTCCTTGCTCACACAGCAAGTACTGTTTCAGTTTCTAAACAGACCTCAACTTTCTCTTTTCACACTGACAGGATACTAGCTAGATGAATACCAATGGATTCTGGTAGGCAGAGGCAGAATTTGTTTCCCCTTATTTTCCTCCCGAAAAACTAAGCCCGATCACATAGTTTTGTAGCAAAGCACAGTTATCGAGCTAGTAGGGAATATAAAAAAAAAAAAACATATTGATGATTGGTGTGGTGCGCCCTCTTTGCAAAGCATTAAATAGAAAATAAAACTTGAATATAAAGTAGTGAATAAAACTACTATAGTTTGGCTGGTGATTGTTTATTTCAAAACTAGACACCTTTCTGGACATGTCCCAAATGCACTGAACCCCACTATGAAACAGCACCTGGAAGACTCAGCACCCTCTATAAAAATTTGATCTAGGAAAGAAGGTAGAAAACAATTTGAGACCACATTTGGATGAGGACCAAATCTCTTATCCAAATAAGCCACAGGATCTGCTGCAGTGGTGGTATTCAGTAGGTTCTGACCAGTTCTGGAGAACCGGTAGCGGAAATTTTGAGTAGTTCGGAGAACTGGCAAATACTACCTCTGACTGGAGATTTTACAGTATCCTTCCCCTGCCACGCCCACCAAGCCCTGCCCACAGAACCAGTAGTAAAAAATTTGAATCCCACCACTAATCTGTTGGCCTCCAAATGGGAAGGTTTCAGGATTTCTTCATGTAAAAGGGAAAGAATCTATGATAGAAAATGGCAGGATATCATCTCTAAGGCTTTGCTATCCAGCTGCTGGAAGAGCCCACCTTCTCTGGAAGCTGCCTAGAGGACAGGATTCTTTGCAACATCCCATCGCAGGGAAAAAGTGAGAGCTAAAGCCCATACAGGGGAGGAAGAAAAACTGATGGGACATTCCTTGTTTTCCCCCACTTCATTCAAGAAACAACTCTCAGTGGAAGGGAGAATCTCTCCCTCTCCCAAGTTACTCATAGTTGAAGCGCTATTAAGAATAAAGTTTGTCTGAGTATTCCAATGGTTTACACAAGACATCTCTTTGTTATACACACAGATTAACAGAGTTGGTCTGTTATAGGTCATCTAATCCAACCCCCCACCCAAGCAGGAGACGCTACCCCACTTCAGACAAATGGCAGTCCACTCTCTTCTTGAAAGCTTCCAGTGATGAAGTTCCCACATAAAAAATGGTTACAGGAACTGGGCCTGGCTAGTCTAGTGAACAGAAGGACCAGGGGAGAAATGATAGCAGTCTTCCAATATTTGAGGGGTAACCACAGAGAGGAAGGAGTCAAGCTATTTTCTAAGGTACCTGTTAACCAGGCAAGGAATAATGGATGGAAACAGAACAAGGAGAGATTCAACCTTGAAATAAGGAGAAACTTTCTGACAGTTAGAACAATCAACCAATGGAACAAAAGTTTCCTTCGGCGACAGACTGAAACCTCATCTCTCCGAGGTTTCAATCCATGCTCGCCGCTGGAGCGCCCTGAGCTGGCTAGTTTCAGGGCTAAGCCACCCTGTGGAGGTAGTGAAGAGGTGGGAGATTGCCTGCAGGGTTGAGGAGAGCCGCATCTCTCCTCCCCAGCTGGCCATTACTCCCTTTCCCGAAGGTGGTTGCAGTGGTGTTCAGAAATGGCCACCACAAAAAAAAACTCGATCGGAAAAGAATGTGCAGGAGGAAGACAAGAAGAGAAAGTTTTGGTTGACCCAGTCAAATAGCAAAAGCAACAAATAAGGTCCCCTGGAATTTAAATTAAATAACATTGTTTCCAAAGAAGATTTTGAAGCTGCGAAGGAGAGAGAGAGAAGGGAAAGGATTAGGTTTTTTTTTCTTCTCTTCTTTATACTGACAGCAAAGATACTTAAGCCCATGTCACACCGAACCAACGGATGCAAAGAGGATGTAAAACGGACAAAAAAGCTTGCCATCCATTGGAAAACGCGATGTACTCACTGTCTCCGTTTGGCTTCCTCTCTATCCGTCCAGCATCCGTTTATTGACGTTTCATCTGCTCCAAAAGTTTTGGGCTGCCCAAAACTTTTGCGCGGAAAATGTATCCAGTTCGTCCATTCTGCATCTGCTACGCATTCGCAACGCATCCATTACGCATCCATTACACATCCGCTATATCCGCCAGGCTTCTGCTCCGCATCCGCGCAACTCGCATCCGCTCAGACGCAGGGAGGAAGTGGAACGGACGTGGAACAGATGCAGAACAGATGCAGAATGGATGCCAAGCGGAAACAAAGCATTTAAGACGGAAAAAAGTTCGCAGAGGGGACCTATCTCGGATATTAAGGATGTCTGCAGGATGCCTAGAGGATGCCTAGAGGATGCAAAGGGACACCTACACTGCCTATAAAAAGGGGGAGCAACTTGCCTGCATCTCACTTTCAGAACAACAGCCAAGCTGTGCAGACCTCTGCAGCCTTCATCTGACTCTTCCTCTTCCACAGCATCCAGTCATGTCCACCGTGGATTGTGACAAAGTCCTTTTGGCAGCCACCATTCTTCTGCAACAGTGCGAAACCATCTGCAGGTTGACCAAGACAAACACCAACTTCCCGCCCAGCCTGGAACCTGGGCTCAAGGTGGCACTCACTCTGCGCCATCTGGCCTCAGGGACCACCTACAGGAGCATGCAGTCCAGCTGGAGGGTGCCACCCAACACCATCAGCATTGTGGTCAGAGAAGTAGTGCAGGCCATCATCGAAGAATACAAGGAGGAGCTCCTCCAGTGCCCCTCCACTGAAGAAGGATGGAAGAAAGTTGCAGAGCAGTGGTATCAGAAGTGGAACTTCCTCCACACCGTTGGAGCCATAGATGGCAAGCACGTGGCCTGCAAAGCTCCAGCCAATTTGGGGTCCACTTATCACAACTACAAGGGCTTCTTCAGCATCATCCTCTTCGCCATGGTCGATGCTGACAACAAGTTCATATACATCGATGCTTCAGGCAACGGCTCATCTTCAGATGGCCAGGTATACAACACCAGTCACCTCAAGGAGGGGCTGGAAGGCAACCTCATGGTGGGCTTCCCAGATCCAGACCCACTGCCCAACGACAAGCAAGATGTGCCCTACTTCATCGTGGGGGATGACGCCTTTTCCCTCACAACCTACCTCATGAAGCCCTACACCTCCAAATACCTCACCCATGAAGAGAGTATCTTCAACTACAGGCTGTTCAGGGCAAGACGGGTGGTGGAGAACGCCTTTGGCATCCTGGCCAACAGGTTCCAGGTACTTCTCACCACTATGCAGCATAGCCCAGAGACCATGAGGAGGATCGTGGAAGCTTGCTGCATCCTGCACAATCTCATGCGCACCCGCTACCCAGTCTTGCAGAACAGGGTTGTGGACTGTCAACAAGGCAATGGGGACATGGAGCCTGGTGAATGGAGGCAAGGGCAAAACCTGATAGACACTGAGGATTTGCAAGGCCCCAACAGAGCCTCATGTGAGGCGAAGAAGCAGTGCAACCTCCTGAAACACTGGTGCAACTCCCCAGCTGGAGCAGTGGAGTGGCAAGACAGGATGATAGATGGTTAATGGATGCTTCCTTCAGCCTGTCTCATCACACGGATGAGATTGGGCCATGTATGTTTGGTTGGCTTACAATGAACAGGGCGTTTAATAAAGAGTTGTGTTTATGTTGACATGTGTGGATGATTGATTATATCGTTATTAATAATAAAGGGCCATAGGTGTGGCACCTGGGAGGGTGGACCATACAGTCCCACTATGCTTGCACTGGAGGTTTATCTATCCCACTGCTATCCTAACCCATCCCACAGCTATTACCCATCCCACAAGCAAGCAAAGGCTTCAACCATTTATAAAAGTTTCCAGCAAGACTTTATTAAAAAAAAAGAAATGAAGCAAGTGTGTGAATGAAAAATAGACTTTATTAACAACAAGCTATAAGACAAAAATGAGTCTCTGGCACTCCTCTTGGTCACTCAGTCTCAGTGGTGAAGGATGCAGGTGCTGTGGAGGTGGCTGGTGCTGGAGTGCTTGTCATCAGCTCCTCCAGGAGCAGAAGCAGCAGAAGCCCCAGCCCCAGAAGAGTGAGCCCGTGCTGCAGAAGCCCCAGCAGAACCAGAATGAAGGCCAGGGGGCAGGATGGTAGCCCTTTCCCTCTTGCAAGGGCTGGCAGCAGATGGCTGAGGCTTGCTGTACTTCCGCATGGTTGTGGGGTTGCTGGCTGGCAGGGAGGCTGGCAGGAACCAAGGCTGGCATGGAGGCTGGCAGGGAGGCTGGAAGCAAGGCTGACAGCAAGGCTTGCAGGCAGACATGCAGGCAGGGCAAGCAAAGCAGCCAATCTGTCCGGCAGCAGGTCTTTCCTCTTATTTGCGACCTGCTTCCGAGCTGTTTCTGTTATATCCGCGGGGCTGATGCAATGCATCTTCCCCACATGCGCAATTAACGTCAGGCATCCGCTAGGCTTCCGCTTTGCATCTGCTGTGTATCTGCTTCATCCGCTAGGCTTCCGCTCTGCATCCATTGTTTCCGTTCTGCGTCCGCTTTGCTGAGGCCCCCTGGAAGCCCTACGGATGCCCCATTTGCTCCCATCCGCTTCCATCCACTAGGCTTCCATTCCGCATCCGCTCTGCATCCGCCCTGCATCCTCCCCGCGTCCGTGTTATCCACTCCGGTTATGCAAATTTTTGCCCCTTTTGAGAGCGGATAACAACGGATGGAACATTTTGCTCATCCGCTGTGTCCTTTTTGCATCCGTTGGACGGTGTGACATGGGCTTTAAGCAAGAAATTGAAAAAAAAAATCCACTTTGACATTGACAGGCGTCTAAACTGAAAATAAAAGTCAGAATAAAAGGGCAGGACCTGGAAAAATGGAAGAGACTGCATGGAATTAAGGAATGGAACTGTAATTAAAAGGAACTCACAGTGAAATTTTAACAAGATTCCTCAAAGATACATATTAATGGACACTTGGCAACAAAATAATAGAACCCCAAGAAGAGAAAGTGGAAAAAAGAAGCAAATAGAAACAGCCTTGGATTATTTGGATTACTTTGTGATTTTTGGATTTTTGCATCTAGATGACTAAAATTAACTGGGTGGTTGTTCTAAAAGTTTTTAAAATGGTATCACTCTTAGAAGAACTGAAAAGGGAACTTAAAAAATGGAAAGAAGATGCACAAGAAGGGAGAAGTTCTTTTGGCTTCGTTTTTCAATTCTTAGAAATGGAGATCTGGAACTATGAGAAGCAAAAAGAAATGCTTGCAGAACAAGAAGATTTGGAAAAAGAAGAAGCCATCTTTAATGTTCAAATAATTTTAAGTGGGGGGGGGAGAAAAGGGGGGAAAGAGAGTGAAAGGTTTAAGACCAGAAAAAACAACCTAAAAGAAGGACAATTTGAAAGATCAGTACAATATTAGAAAGCAACAGAAGAGGGGATTACAGATTAGACAGTTAGAAGCAGAGAGACGAGGGGGTAAAAAGGGGAGGGAGAAGAAGAGGGGGAAGAAGGCAAGGAAAAGAAGTTGTGAAAGACAGAAACAAGAAATGGAGAAACGGGGAAAAGATATAAGGATTGCAACCATTAGTTTGTTTAGAGATAATGGGTGAAAAATTAATTATAATGGGAATTCTGCAAAGGTACATAAGATGGCATTGTTATATTACCAATAGAAATATTTTCAGAAATTATGATGATGGATAAAATATTTATTGTAATGTAGTGGGATGTTTCTGAATAAATAAATGAATTAAAATGATTGAGAAAATTAAAAGGGAACATTTTTAATTATTAGTAATGATTTATAAAAATGTAAGTAAGAAATATGGGAAAAAAAGAATCAACCATGGAAAGTTTATAAGTTGTTCCCAAGGAAGTACGATATTCAATTGAAAAGAAATGTTATAGATGTTAAGATTTTAACATATATTAATGATAGAATTGAATTGGAATGGAATATGTGTTTTATTTACATATACATATACATATACATATACATATACATATACATATACATATACATATACATATACATATACATATACATATACATATACATATACATATACATATACATATACATAGATATAGATATAGATATAGATATAGATATAGATATAGATATAGATATATTTGTTTTCTTAGGTTTTCGCCGGTACTTACATGTGTGCTGTTTAGCTTCCTTCGGGTATTATCCCACGTCATTGTAGTTCTGTTAAAGTTGTAGCAACGTTTCAGCAGAATCTCATCTGCCATCTTCAGGCTTCTGTATCAAACTCCAAGTCCAATGAAAACAGACCCAGGCTCCTAGCCAATCAGAATGGACCAGCCTCAAATTTGAAACCAGGAACTAACTCTATACAGAAGCCTGAAGATGGCAGATGAGATTCTGCTGAAACGTTGCTACAACTTTAACAGAACGGAAGCTAAACAGCACACATGTAAGTACCCGCGAAAACCTAAGAAAACATATATATGTATGTATGTATGTATGTATGTATAAAATATTTTCTTTTTAAGAATATAGTGTGTATTTTAAGAATGTACCAAGCAGAATAAAATTGGAAGTTATGTATTATATTGAATGCTATAATCTTAAAGCTATACATTGAAGCTTAAATAAGAGTTTGAATGGATAAAATTAAAGGATATAAAGTCGTCATACTCTAATTGGTAACTACAGGGGAAAAATTGCTGAATAAGAAAAGATAATATGAAATTGTAACAGGACAGACAAACGTATAACTATAATGGTTTGATTTGAAATGAGATGAGATAATTAAAACAAAGTTGAAAAAATTAAAAGAGGGGAAAAAATATCTAGAAAATATAAAATGGTAATAAGATATGGAATAAAATATAAAAACGAGCATGAAATTGAGTTTTGTGTCTGTATGAAGAAGTGATAAGCTGGGACCATGTTATTTTCAAAAAAGATGTTTTATTTGTATTTTGTCTTTGTGAAAACCCAAATAAAATTTTTCAAAAAAAAAAAAAAGTTCCCTTCGGAAGTTGTGGGAGCTTCATCACTTGAGACTTTCCAGAAGAGTTTGGACAGTCATGTGTCAGAAATGGTGTCGGGTCTCCTGATTGAGGGGGAGTTGGACTAGATGAAGGTCAAGGTCCCTTCCAACTCTGATTATCTGTTATCTGGAAAACATTAAAGGTAAGTAGGAAGAGGTGCAACAACTGAGCAGAATGAGATTTCTGTGCCCACGTTTCTGTCTGCAAAAGAGAAATCACTTGATGCTTCATACAAACCGTCATCTTTATAATAATTTTACTTTTCTTTTGTGCTGAAAAGAAGCAGATCACACTATACCCATTGTTAATCTTTTTATTTTTTGTCAGGTCAGCTCATCTTCAGAAGAACAAAATCTCATTACATCCAGTCCTTTTATTCTTCTATACTATAATTAGTAGATAGTGTACCAAATTTCCTTTTTATTCCTCCAAATATCAATTTTCAGTAGAAGTCTTGACAAGATGACCAGAGAAAGATGACCTGAAAAGTCCACCTCAGGAGGATAACAAAGGGATCTTGTCACAAACATTAATCACAGATATGAAATAGGGCATGGACATTAAATGCTGCACATTTATTCAAGGTCCAAGAAGTGAACTAGGAAGGTTGAGCACCTCTTGAATGCTAGCAGTGAGAAGGACAAGAAGAAACATATAGTCACCACATATATTTTTGCCAAATTTCCGAATAAATGGGATGGTTTCAGGATGACTTCTTTTTGTGAATAGGATTTAGTTCAGACTTCCATTTTAAGAAGCTAAGAATATATCTTCTGGATTAGACGAAGATCCATCTTCTTCTCCCAGTGATCAACCAAAAAACCTCTGAAGTGTCCACATTTAGAACATAGAGATATGTGAATTACCACAACATCGGACTGGGTTTTATGTTCAATCTCCCACAAACTACATCCATGTGATGCTCGGTCATCCCATTCATAAGGAATTATTTTCTAGAAATCTTATGACACTGTATTTTAATTCCTCTCTTGCTTTTTTCCTGCATAATAATTTAGTAAACCTATTGGATAATTCAGAATATTTTATTTGTAATTTGGTTGAGAGGTGTTTCTCTACTCTCCTCAAGTTGCTAATGCTGAAATTTTTAGTCCTATTGCTTCAAAAAATTATTAATGGCTTATGCACAAGATTACCAATGCACAAATGTCATGTTTCAAAAATCTAGGTGTGGAATTTCAGGATTAGGTAGGTTTAAGGGCACAGGAGAGATACACTGCCTTGATTGCTCCAAAGAGCCCAGTGGCCATCTTGCAATTCTACTGAACAAGGATGGAGAAAATATTTTCTAGCTTCCCTTTAATTATTTCAAGCAAAATGGTTCGTCCAGCTCATGTATGGAGAGCAGTTTGGATTATTGTCTAGGTTTAGCTTGTTGGGATATGTTGAGAGTTGACATTCCCCTGTCTCCCATTTCTACAATTCTTCTGGTTGTAAGCTGCTCTTTTGTATTCAGATTTGGCCTCAGAATGATAATATAGCACTTGGGGACAAAGATGCAGCCCAGAAGCCCAGCATTGGAGGCCAAGATGGAGAAGACCTGAACAGCCACCATGTATTTCCCTTTGGTGCTCAGATAGGTGGGCACAAAAGTCACCCAGACACTGCAGAAGGCCAACATGCTGAAAGTGATTAGCTTGGCTTCATTGAAGGCCCCAGGCAGATTCCTGGCCAGGAAAGCCACTGTGAAGCAGATGGCAGCCAAAAAGCCCAGGTAGCTGAGTGTGATGTAGAACATGACAACAGAACCTTCGTTGCATTGCAAGATGATTACTCCAGGTTGGGAGTGGAGGTCAGAGTCAGGAAATGGAGGACAAACACCAAGCCAGATGGAGCAGATGATAAGTTGGATAGAAGAACAAGAAAGGATGATTGAATTGGCCAAGCTCTTCCCCAACCATCTCTTCACTCTGTTTCCTGGTTTTGTGGCTAGGAAAGCCAGCACCACCATGATGGTTTTGGCCAAGAGAGAAGAAATGGCAATTGAGAAAACAATGCTGAATACTGTTTGTCGAAGAAGACAGGTGGCTTTCCTTGGCTGACCAAAGAAGAAAAAAGAAGACAAGAAGCAAAGCAGGAGGGAGTTCAGGAGGATGTAAGAGAGGTTCCTGTTGTTGGCTTTGACAATGGGAGTTTCTCGGTATTTAATGAATATGAGTAAAACAAGTCCTGTGGTTAGAAATAAGAGTAAGGCAAAAGACACAAGGATGATGCCCAGATGTTCTTCATAAGACAGGAAGGATATAACTTTCGGGATACATTGGACTCGGTCCACATTTGGATATTTATCATCTGGACAACTGATACATTTTTCTGCATCTGACAAAATCAAAAGGCAATATTTATTTAACATTCTGTCTTTTTACATTTCAAGAAATATCTTCTTCGGACAACAAGTATTATCAAAGAAGCTTTTTTTTTTTTAACAATTGAACCAAAACAAGGAATACAAAATCTCTGTGTGTGTGTGTTTGCCTGTCTATCTGCCTTGCCTCTGCTTCTGCCTCTGTTTCTGTTTCAATTGCTATGGTCATTCAAACTGGGGAAAGCTCTTGGACCCAAAGATTTCCAGTGTTATGAGCAAGGCCTTCATAGAAAGCTACATTATTAGAGATAAAAAAAGAAAACAGTTAATTTTTCTGGGTCTGCTTCCTGTGTCCTTTTAGCTGGCACTTCTTAACATTGTATACCAGTGTTGGCAAACCTCTTCAGTACCAAGTGTGAAATGGGAGCACTCATGTATGGGGGAGGGGGAATGTGAAGACCAGCTCCCCAGTTCTCTTCCAATTTCCAGCGCCCCCAGCTGCATGTGCACACTGGAACCCAGAAAAGCAATGAGCAATGGCTGGTGTGCCCAGAGAGATGGCTCTATTTGCCACTTCCAGCACGCCATAGGTTCACCATCATGGCTCTATACTGAACTCAGAGGATATCTATCCTAAAGGGTCCTTGGCATGGTTGGGATTCTACCAGTTTGCAACTATTTGCTAGAACTGGTTGTTAACATTCTAAGCAGTTTGGATAACCGGTTGTTAGAAGAAATTACTGGCCTAATCCTGTAAGGAAAGCAGGAAGGAACCATTCTGGTGTTGCTTACAGAAACTGTCTCTCTGTTAACCCTTATTATATTCTTGGCAGGACTAGACTCCCTGTCTCAGGAACTAATCTGGAGTTCTTTTCCCCTTCTTGGCTGGTACTTTGGTTGTGTGGAGTGACCATTCAAAGTTACAATGGCATTGAAAAAAGTAACTTATGACAATTTTTCAGACATCCGAATGTTGCAGCATCCCCACAGTCATGAGACTCCTCGCATAAGGCGAGGAGATGCGTGACCCGATGCAAGAGATATGGAGTTGGCCATGCCCAGCCAATAACATGACCACCAAGACATGTCCACCTGGTCACTTGACCACCAAACCATGCCTACCAACCGAGCCATGCCCACAGAACCAGTTGTTAAAAAATTTGAATCCCACCTCTGGTCCTTGGTACATTCTGACTTGCTTTTTTCTTACAGATGTTTAATTACCCTAACTTGTTCTCCCATCTACCTTAGCTGCTAGCACTGATGATGTTGCCTAGTTAGCATAATGAAATGTCTGTAAGAAAACAAGCAAGCTCAGAGAGCACCAAGGACTCTTTATTTCAAACCTGAGCTACAAATATTCTCCTTTATTAATGGCTATCCTGTGAAATCTAGTTGGGTGGCAGAGAAGACAGTCTACTAAATAATCCGGAGTGACCACTGGAACCAGTGTTAATATTGGTGTTATGATGTACATCCATAACTTTCCCCACTACCAAATTATGAACCAGTGACACTTTCCAGTGATATTGAAGGAGAAGCTTATTTAGAGTGCATTGCAACAATCCTTCTTGAAAATGGACCAAAAACAATTGGTTATGTTTCAAAGAACTCTGATCTCCTTAGAAAGATAATTGTGGAAGGACAGATCCAACCTAAAAAGCAGAAGAAATATTTTCTCTGGCTGCAGTTTTCTCTGGTTTGGCCATCCTGCCACACTTTCTATCTCTTGCTACATTCCTCTTCAAGGTCTATTCTTTGCTTTAGATAAGAAATTGCGCATTTTGAGAATAAACAAGAAAAGAGTTGAGCATTATATCTGTTTTTTAACTTGCATTTTAATGAAAATGCTCTGGTTGAATCCGTGCCCACAAAACTTGCCCTTTTTTTGGTCTCACCCACCTTCCTGAGTAGATATGGTCCCCTCTGGGCAAGGAACACAGTCATAGCAGCAAATCGGCTCTCTTTCTCGCTTCCACTTCACAAATCCAGGATGACAATTTTCCACACATTTGGACTGAGGAAGAGACTAAGCAGAAAAACAAGGAATTTGAAAGAAAACATGCTAGTGCTAACTATACTAGCATGCCGTTGAAACAAGATTGGAAGTGACTGCTCAGTTTTTAGAACTGTACTGAGGTTGAGATGGGGGTGAGATCAGGAGACCATGTCCCTCAAAAAGGGTAAATCAGGCACCTTTTCCTGAAGCACATGAAACATAAATGTCAGCTTTGCATTGGAAAGCAATATTTCTAAGGCCCAGCTAGGAATCCAAAAAAATATCCTTTCTGTTGAAGAACTACAATTAGATGATCTCAGCTGGCATGGAGAGAAAAACCCAATTATTATTCACTAAATTTGGAGTCTCTTCCCTCCACAAGAGACTTGACGTAGCTAACAATCAAGGGGGGTTTCAGATGAGATGGCCCCTTAAATGTCAAAGGATAAATCTAAGCAGCATTTCCTTGCAAATTGCCCATTATTACTTCAGGTATTACAGAGAGCTTTTCTCTAAGTCAAAGTCATATTTTAGTGCTCCTTCCACGTGATCCATTTATCTCAGTAGAATGAAAGAGAGGCAGGGATAATTCTGACCAAGTCTGGATTGGTTAAAAGAAAATTGCTCTGCTCTTTTATGAGGCATTGGCCCCAACCAGGACTAGGTGAAACCTAATTTCAAAGCTTATTTCCCATTGTAACAGGTAATTATGCAACCCACCTATCTCCATCCCTACCCTCCCATTCTAAAGAATGAAATATTTTGGGAAATATTAAAAGAGGCAGAGTATTATATTTCCCCAAAGGAGAAATTGAGAAACATGTTCTTAAAGGCAGAAAGCAGCTCCAGTCTTCCATAATAGCCCCTAGCAGATGCCTGAACTCTTTAGAGATGGTTATTTTGTGCCCATTGAGAAAGACTGGAACGTCTATTCACAAACAAAACGCCTTCACATCCAGTGATGGGATTAAAATTTACATCTCCCTCCTCCACACAAATTCTAAGACTAGGACACAATCTTTTGTGCACAAGAGGATTAACCCCCACCATTAGAATAGCAAAAGATACCAGGCTCACTACATTGCACAACCCCTGCAGCATTTCAGAAACTGTATAAAAATCCTTGCACTCATCAAGCCAATTTGCCACATGCTGGTTCTGCTCGTCAATAAATGGAATCCTTCTTTCCAATCAGCCTCCATTTTATTTCCAGTGCTTTTCTCCTGAATTGGAACTGAACCAAATGAGTTTTTCTTCCTACACCACTGAGAGAAAAAAGGACTTCCATCCAGTCTTGATTCCATTTCACTGGATTCAGTCCAAACCTGAACTCAGAGACCGGTCCACAGAATTGCCTTCTTCTTTGCTTTTTGAGGACAAGAAGCAAGCAAGGCTATCAGGCTAGAACTGATGGCCTCTCTTACCATTTTTCCAGAACTTCTCCATTTCAACATTAAACCAAGGTGTGCAGACTTTACCCAAATTAAAATGGACGAGACCTTTGGAAAATAGGGGGCGGGGGAAACATCAATATTTCTTCTACCTTATTGTGAAACTTTAGCTGTAATAGATGGTCCTGGATAATGGTAAGTTTCTGTTTTTCAAAAGTCACCAGTTTCCCTATGATGGGATCCTTCTGGGGGAAAAAGATCCAGCTTAAGATCTTCAGATCAGCTGTTAAATCGCCATTTCGGTTCAAGTACAGTTTTATGTCAGAAAGATTGCAAAACTCATTCTTCTCCAGGAAGTGGTGGAACTAGAAAGGGAATTTTAAAAACAGTGTTCCTGAAAAAGGAGAGTGTTGACCTGTATGGTCTAAGAGACAGCTTCAGATTTATGAAAATAAAATTCTAAGATGCTAGTCATGAAAGCACCCACATAGGAATTTATTTAATAATACATATATCCTATTTAGATTTAGCCGTGTTCAAACTTTAACCAGCATAATTCCCATTCTTTGGAATATTACAATATTCCAAAACAATATCAATTATTGTTTTGGCCAAATCTTTTGGCCTCTTGTCGCACAAGAAGGTTGAGATGGTACTCCTCCTTCACCTTTGCATTCCTTCTCAAAATACATTAAATTGGATGGTACTCGTCAGAACCTCATACCTGCCATGTTTCCAGCCTTGGAGCCCCCAATGTCTTTTCATCTTCCTTCCTTCTCCTCCTGGATCTAGAGGAATATGCCACATTCAAGGCAAAGGCCAGAGTCTTAATGACACTGTAAAAATGGTGGAAGTTATGGTTCCTAATCGTGTTTCTTTTCTGTCTGGTCTCCAGTGGTATTTTCTCAGTACATCTTCTCCGGCCTTTGACAGAAACGCCCTTTTTTGAAAAAGAGCAATGAAATGACTGTGGGTACATAAAGAAATTAGGTTCATAGAAATCCTTTTTTGCCAATTGCTTTGTCTCAAAACCAAGAGTAAAGGCAGTTTTGACATATTTGAGAAGTCTCTTTTTCAATGGATTTAAGCCAATGACTGTTGTGATCCAGACTTTCCCTTCAATGGGTCCTGGCAGACGTCTAAATATTAATTGGAAAATAAGAAGTCTGTCCCAAATGGCCTGATATTCTATGTAATGAACAAAGACATTGACTTGTCTCCACTTAGAGAGGGCTGCCCGGAGGGGTGCTGTATTTGCAGTCTTTGAGAATCGTTGTGATATAACAGCACAGATGCCATTCCTGACAAGCATAGGAGTCAAAATCTTCATGAAATTCTCTCCATTCTCTGTGTCTGAAGAAAAGAGACCAATCAAGGTCCATCTGAAATGCAGAAGCACTTGGACAATTTCTGGGTAGAAGAAACCTTTTTTGGGGAAGAGGGAGTGGTAAAATGGCAAATCACTTTTATCATGCAGTGATTCTGCAAATAATTCAAAATTCATCTGAAAAAGCAATGAAGTATATTGGAGTCAGATCACTTCCAAGCTTTAAAGAAATCCAGTTTGATTCTTATAAACATATTTCAATAGTTCATTCTTCATTAAGCTTTCAGGATAGAGAATTTTAAAAACATATAACATTATATGTTATATGTATATAACATTATATGTTATATACAAACAAGTTTGTATATAACAATAATGTGAAAGAAAATAAGTTTAAAAAACAATAAGAATAAAGAATGCAAATCATATTTCTGTATCAGCCCTACTATATAATTTACTTGGACTTCAGCAAGGCGTTTCATAAAGTAGACCATAACCAACGACTAGATAAAGTAGAAAAATGTGGGTTAGACAGCATCACCATCAGGTAGATTCGTAACTGTCTGACCAATCACACTTAATGTGTAGTCATCAATGGAATTGCATCTACATGGAGGGAAGTATGCAGTACCCCAAATTCAATGGTGAAAAAAGTAAGGTTCTACATTTAGGCAAGAAAAATCAAATGCACAGGTACAATATATGTGGTTCCTTCAATAGTAGTAACTGTGAGAGGGATCTTGGAGTCCTAGTGGACAACTATTTAAATATGAGGCATCAGTGTGCATCATCTGCCCAAAAAGCCAACACATTTCTGGGCCATAAACCCCATAAACAGAGGGATAGAATCAAGATCACATGAAGTGTTAATGCCAATTTATAATGCTTTGGTAAGGCTTGGAATACTGCATCCAGTTTTGGTCGCCATAATGTAAAAAAGATGTTGAGATTCTAGAAAGAGTGCAGAAAATTGCAATCAAGATGATTACGGGACTGGAGGCTAAAGCATGTCAGAGCGTTTTCAGCATAACTATCATGATGAGACAATCCAGGAGCAAAACACAGCACACAGAGACATTTAACAGTGGTTTATATGCAACAGTTATGTACAGACATATATATGGTAGGCAAAATACCTTACAAACAATCTTTCCTCTTAATTCTACATGGATAACTCTGCAATGAATACCGGACACAAGGAGAGAGAACACGCCCTGTAATGGCTGCCTTTATAAAACACCTCTTAAAGGGATAAAACCCACCCCCAGTCTTAAAGGGAAATACTCATGCTATGCTGATTCATTCCTATTGCATCAGCCACATCTGTTCAGCTTTACTGCTGGTTGGCTCTTCCAAGACCTTAACAAAACATAAGAAGAATGATTGTAAGGAAGAAGATGGAGCCTCCGTGCTGAGGGACCGTAGATCGCCACTCTCTGTGGCTATGGTCCGTGCTGTTTCATTGGAGAGCCCTGATCATTATGATTAGGGGCTGAAACAGCCTTGAAGAGGCAGTGGAGTAAGGGGAAGCCACAAGCCAGGTTGAAGGGAGCTGCATCTCCCGTCCTGGGCTTGGTCTTTTTCCCTCCAAAGACGACTGCAGTGGTGGTTTAAAATGGCCACCCTGAAGAGGGTGGATTAAGCTGGATTAAGATTTGTGCAGGAGGGAAGAAAGAGGTGGATAACATCGGAACTGGGACTACTGGGCAATACAACTAAACAAAAGTACCCCGGGATTAAGGTAACATGGAAATTTTAAGGAAAGAAAAGTGAGCGGCGAAATTACAAAGGGACAGGAAAAAAAAAAGAAAATATTTTTGACAGCTAAGCGGGGCTTAGAACTGGGAAAGGAAGAATCAGGATCTAAAGATTTAACTAAATTGGACTAAGATGTTTTGGGAATAAACAGGCATAAAATAAAGCTGGATTTAATATTGTCAAAAAAATAATAATAATAAAGCTTATAAATTGGAGACTGGTCTGTCCTTGAATATCGAGGTTCGAAAACCATAAACAAAAAAAATAATGGGAAAAGGTGAAGACTTTGTATCACGGAGAGTGCCAAAACTTTTGACAAAAACTTGAGCTCAAACAAAAGGGAAAGCATCCTGTTTCTGAATGAACTTGTGTGAATATAATATTAAAGAAATATTGAAACAAAGTAAGAATCTTAGAAAGTGAAAGCAGAACCAGAATAAAGAAAAAAGCTAGGAAAGACTGACTGTGGGATTGATTGATGTTTTTGGTATAGACCCTCGGCTGGAATAACTGAGAATTTTAGAAGATTGAAAAAAGGAAAGTAAAAGTGGTTGTTGTTTTTTTTTGTACTTTAACGATCATAAAATACAAGAGTGTGTAATGATGATATCTCTTCGGGAATTAAAAATGGAACTTCAAAATATGAGAGAATTACCACAGGAAAGAGGCGAATCACTTTGCTCTATGTTAGAAAAAATGCAAATGGCTATTGAAGAGCAAGGAGAAAGAGCTTCAGAGGAGGAGCAGTTGATTCAAGGAGAAGACATTTTAAATAGACAATTAACACAAAGAACACTACAAAGAAGGGGGGAAAGAAGGAAGGTTAAAAAGTTGAAATTTAAGAAGGCAATCAAAAAGGGGAATACCTGTGAAGTCAGGAAAAGCAGAAAGACCCAGCAGAAAAGGGCAAAGGAAGATATTAAGAAAGAGAGGGATATAAAGTGGAATGAGAAAAGATATGGGGAAAAGAGGGGGAGGAGAAGCAATAAGAAACAGGTGCATGAAATAAAGAAATACGGAAATAGTGAAATGTTGAAAAGAAATGTTTTCAGAGATAATGGTTGATGAATTAAAAAGGGGATTCTGCAGGGTGATAAGGGGTAATAAAAATATTTCTGCGATTAAAAATATTTAGAAAATAGGGTATAGATATTGATAACTCTAATTAAAAATCAAGGGGGAAAAAGATGTGGCAGAATCCAAACGAAAAGATGTAATGATTATTATTGTAACTTCTTAAAAATAATGGTTCATTGGGAATCAAGATGAGTGAACAAAGGTATATTTTAATCAATGAGGTATCACACTCAAAGTAGTAAAAGGGGGAAAACCTACACCTGTTTTTTTTTTCTTTAGTGTTAAAACTTGTATTAATTTAGAATTTATAAAAAGAATGTGTAATGCAAAGGGAATATGAAAGACTAAAGAACCAATTAATTTAATAAGTCATATAGACTATTAAAACCAAGGAGAGACATTGGAAACATTATTTTATTTTATTTTTATTATTATTATTATCAGGCAAACACATATTATTTATCTTTATTTTTAAAAAAATCTTAAAGAATGATATTTGATATAATTGAAATGAAACAAAAAGATATTTCTCTTGAGATTAATGAAAGTGGCCAGAATTAATGTGTTTGTTGCTCTCCTGACTGAAAATTTGGAATGGAAAAGGTAATAGTAGAATTAAGTATGCATATATGAATGTACAATTGTTGTCATATTTGTATGTAAAGGTGTTGACCCGGAAATATGTTGTCCACTAAAAAGAGATTTTTGTTTTCAATGTGAAAAATTGAATAAAATTCCTATTTTGTTTTGTTTTAAAAAGAATGATTGCAGGAACTGGGTATGTCTAGTCTAATGAAAAGAAGGACCAGGGGAGACATGATAGCAGTATTCCAATATTTCAGGGGCTTCCACAAAGAAGAGGGAGTCCAAATACCTAAGGGCAGAACAAGAAGCCATGAGTCAAAACTAATCAATGAGAGAAGCAACTTAGAACTAAGGAGAAATTTCCTGACAGTTAGAACAATAAATCAGTGGAACAATTGCCTCCAGAAGTTGTGAATGCTCCAATACTGGAAGTTTTAAAGAAGATGGTGGAAAGCCATTTGTCTTGAAGTAGTGTAGCGTTTCCTGCCTAGACAGGGGGTTGGACTGGAAGATGTCCAAGGTGCCTTCCAACTCTGTTATTCTACATGGACAAAATGTCGAAATGGACTATTAACCAAAATTCCTCACAGTAAAAAAGAAAAAAAATCTCAGTAAAATTTATATTGAATAAAAATACAAAGGCAGAGAATTGCTGTTTGCAATTACTGATATGTTTTGTAAATAAATGGTTTGAGACAAATCTATCGTCAATAGAAGACCTACTTCACCAAAGTTTGCCTGTTATTCTTCATGGCTGCACTTGTCATTTACTAAACTGTCAACTCAAGAGGAACCTAGCTTGTATTTTATAATTGTAGGGTGAATAGGCCAGTAATTCCTAGGGTCCTCTTTATTCCCTTTTTAATCCATGAAACCAATATTAATACCAACCAATAGTTGCCTTCACCAGCAGGGACAATTTTTGAAATAATTCAGCTGGTAAAAAGTCTTCTCCAGGAGCTCTAT
>BLBF01011719.1:0-20960 GCA_015471245.1 Laticauda colubrina | reverse complement strand
ATGCCCAAACAGCATGAATATTTAAAATATTTATTTAATATTTATTTACTGACAATGTACAGTATGTATTATATACACACCGAGGATGTATGAAGAGTCAGAATGAAAGAGAGTATTGTAATAAGAATTACCATGTAAGAAATGGTAATTCCCAAAATGGTATTGGATAAGATAAATATTGTGGCCTGAATAAACACTTGTAGTAGGGTAATCATTCTTTTAAAAAGCCAAAATATTTCCTGTGCTCCTTTTCAAATTTCACTTTCCATTGTTAATTATGCAATACATTTAATCTATATGCATTTTTGTTTTGTCACAGAACTTATATACAATTTTGTTCACTTGTATCTGAAATATATGCCTTTATGCTTATTTTTAAAAAATAATTTCATGTTTTGTAAGGCTTTTCCATACTGAAAATATACAAATTTAAATAAAATCTATTGGGAGATATCTGGTAGTGTTCGTGTACAATTAATGCACTCTTAAACTGAAATTTCTGTAACTTGAGTTGAAGCAAAATATAAGATATTAATAAGACTTTTTAAATGTATGCTTTGTTTAATTCCAGATGGCTTCCTTCTATTTTCAGTTGGTAACATGCTCTCATTTTTCTTTATATGGAGTATATTCACGCTGTGTTAGTTCAAAACTAATTGCTCAGGATCTACTTGATATCTTAACATGAGCTTCTTTCTTGTTCTTTCCCCCCCCACCCCCAATTCTGAAATGAATCAGTAGAAATGAGAGAAAACTAGTGTTCTCTTTGCACTACTGTAGTTTTGCAGAACTTTTAGGAGTCTGTTTTCCCATTGGCAAAAGACCTTTTGACACATGCTACCTTGCAGCTCTTGATTGCAAAGCAAATTCTTCTACCCTGGAATTTCAGGACTGAGTTTTTAGCTCCAAATTATAATTGCAGCAGAACTAAGGCCAGTCTACTGGGAAAAGAAACGTTGTCTTGCAAATAAATGTCATCCCACATCAATAAAAATTCATGGTTGTGCCATCTGTCCAGGCAACCAGTCTGCCTCACGAACCTGCACATACACAGAATCTGTGGTTGCCAAAGCAAGGGAATGATCTTTTGATGAGAAGTTCCTATACATTCAGGAGCACTTGTTTAAATGCTGACAAAGTGAAGAATTCCTTTGAAGATTTGCCAGTTCCAACTGATGTACTGTCTCTGTTTGTATCTGCTTTTAGTGGGAAGAAAGTATCTTATCTTGTTTTAAGCCCATGTCACACTGCATCAACGGATGCAAAGAGAATGTAAAACGGAGAAAAATGCTTGCCATCCGTTGGAAAAAGCGATGCATCCGTTGTGTACTCACTGCGTACGTCTTTCATATGCTCTATCCGTCAAACATCCATCTACTGCTATTTCATCCGCTCAAAAAGTTTTGAGCTGCACAAAACTTTTTGAGTGGATGAACCTTCCACCGCATACGATCTACATCCGCGACACATCCGGGCAGTTCTACGTCCGTTGTCATCCGTTACACATCCGCTGTATCCTCTGGGCATCCTCTGGGCATCCGCACAACTCACATTCGCTCCAGCGGAAAGCGGAAAGAGGAAGGAAGCGAAAGCTACGCAGAACATCCACACAGCGTTAGTAGCATGGACATAGAAAGGATGAAAGCGGATGCAGCTCAGATATAAAGCATTAAAATGGACAAAAAGTTTGCATATGGGACGTATCTTGGATATTTAGGATGTCTGGAGGATGTCTAGAGTATGTGGAAGGACACCTAGCGGAAAATTGACATTTCCTATAAAAAGGGGGAGGAAATCACCTGGATCTCAGTATCAGTCCAGCAGCCATGATGTGCAGACCTCTTCAGCCTTGCACTTGCTCTTCCATGTCATCCAATGATGTCCACCATGGATCATCGCACACTCCTTTTGGTAGCCGCCATCATTCAACACCAGAACCAAGCCGTCTCCAGACTGTTTCACCATTTCTATGCAAGGAGAAGAAGGAGTCATCCAAGAGCTGTCTGGGTCTGAATATGAATGGGGAGAAGAGTGGAGTTTGGACTCTATGACAATCTGATGGTGGAGCTGAGGAATGAAGACCCTTGTGTATTCCAGCACTTCATGAGGATGCCACCAGCCATGTTTGACAAAGTTGTGGAGTGTCTGAGACCCAGGTTGACCAAGCAGAGCACCAACTTCCATCCCAACCTGGACCCTGGACTGAAGGTGGCACTGACTCTGCGCCACCTGGCCTCTGGAACCAAGGACAGAAACATGCAGTATGCCTGGAGGGTGCCACACAACACCATCAGCATTGTGGTCAGAGAAGTGTCAGGCCATCATCGAAGAATACGTGGAGGAACTCCTCCAGTGTCCCACCACTGAAGAAGGCTGGAGGAAAGTTGCAGAGCAGTGGTATCAGAGGTGATTCCCCACACCATTGGAGCCATAGATGGGAAGCACGTGGCCTGCAAAGCTCCACCCAACTCAGGGTCCAATTATTACAATTACATGGGCTTCTTCAGCATCATCCTCTTTGCCATGGTTGATGCTGACTACAAGTTCATGTACATCAATGCTTCAGGCAACGGGTCAGCTTCAGATGCCCAGATATACAATGCCAGTGACCTAAAGGATGGGCTGGAACGCAACCTCTTCATGGGTTTCCCAGATCCAGACCCCCTACCCAATGACACACAAGATGTGCCCTACTTCATCATGGGGGATGATGCCTTCTCCCTCAGAACCTACCTCATGAAGCCCTACACTTCAAGATACCTCACCCATGAAGAGAGGATCTTTAACTACAGGCTGTCCGGGGCAAGACAGGTGGTGGAGAATGTCTTTGGCATCCTGGCCAACAGGTTCCAGATACTTCTCACTACCATGCAGCATCACCCAGGGACTGTGAGGAGCATCGTGGTAGATTGCTGCATCCTGCACAATCTCATGCACACCTACTATCCAGTGTTGCAGAACAGGCTTGTGGACCTCCAGCAAGGCAATGGGGACATGGAGCCTGGGGAATGGAGGCAAGGACAAAACCTGATAGACACTGTGGATGTGCAAGGCCCCAACAGAGATTCTTGTGAAGGGAAGAAGCAGCGCAACCTCCTGAAACACTGGTGCAACTCCCCAGCTGGAGCGGTGGAGTGGCAAGACAGGATGGTAGATGCTTAATGGATGCTTCCTTGAGCCTGTCTCATAACACTGATGAGATTGTGCCATGTATGTTGAGTGGCCCTACAATGAATCGGGCATTAATAAAGAGTTTTGTTTATTTTGAAATGTGTTGATCAATGAATAAATTGTTTTTGATAATAAAGCTGCCACATATGTGTGGCAGCTGGGAGGGTGGACCATACAGTCCCACTATGCTTGCACTGGAGGTTTATCTATCCCATAGCTATCCTTACCAATCCCACGGCTATCATTACCCATCCCACAGCTATCCATCCCACAGCTATCCTTACCAATCCCACAAGCATGCCAAGACTTAACTCTTTTTTCAAAGTTTTCCCCAACACTTTATTAAGTAAAAAAAATGAACCAAGTGTGTGAAGCAAAGATAACCTTTATTAAAAACAAACTATGACTTTATTATAAAGCAAAATGACCCAGGTAAAGTGTCTTCAGCAAAGGTAAAGTGAACAGGTAACAACTCAGTCTCTGGCATTCTTCTCAGTCACTCTGAGGCATGCCCATGGTCTCAGATGTAAAGGGTCCAGGGACTGTGGAGGTGGCTGTGTCTGGAGTGCTGGTCTGAGGTGCCATTGGGGTGCCTGGCCCCGAGAGTACAACAGGAGATGGTGTGTGCAGAAAGCTCTCAGAGAGCTGACTCAGTCTGTGAGGTTGAGAGGCCCTTCATCAAGTATCTCGGATGTGAGGCCCAAGACTGATGACAGATGTTCTGATGAAGGGCTTGGCTGTGGGGTGTAGGAAGGAGGAGTGTAGTGGGGCTGTCTGGTCTGCAGCTGGGTCAGGTGAGGCATCTGTGGCGTCTGTGGCATCCAATGAACCTAGGCCTGGACTGGAAAGGGCTGCCTCTGCTGTGGGAAGTCCTGGTAGTGGTATGCTTGGTAGGTGAGGGGCTGTTGAAATCCGTGGAAGGGCTGTGACATCGCCTGGGGTGGAGAAGCAGACCTGGAGTGGGTAGGAGCAGTTCAGCTGGGCCTAGAGGGTGGTGCAGAAGAGCTGTGATCCTCTCCTTCATCACTTGGTACTGGGCCTCAGGCATGTCCATGAGGGTCTGGTTCACGTACGTGATGAAGGGCTTGCGGTTCGAGGATGGTATGTCAAAGTGGACCAGCTGTGAGAGAAGATCTGCGCTGGCTTTGATTGTGTCCCTGATCTCCAACAGGACAGTGTGGCTCTGGCCCTCCGGTCTGCCTCTCTGCCTGCTTTCTGTGGAGGTGGAGCTGGGGGTGGGGGTGGCTTGGTCTCTGGTGGCTGCTTCTTCTTGCTCCATCTGAGACAGGGGATCCTCCACATCCTCCGGCATGGGGAGTGCAGCTGTCGGGGGGTCTCTGTTGTGGGTCCCTCCAAAGACACCTGCTTGGACATGGTAGCTGGCTCCTGGCTGGAAGAGGAGTGGCTCTCTATGGGCTGTCTGAGGGAGAGGGTTGACAGAGGGTCTGCTCCTCAGTGTCGGATATCACCCTCTAGGAAGCTGCATCTGGCCATGACATAGGTCTTCCGGTCAGTGAGCTTGACAGCAGCCTGCCCAGATTTCTTCAGGTGCAGCTTGCCATGCCAGGTGTGCATGTGCTTCCACCACCCCAGGAGGACATCTGAAGTATAGCCCAAGCTCTCCGCCTTCTCTCTCCAAGCTGCCTGCTTTCTCTTGGAGTCGCGATAGAGCCTTCCTCCACAGGTACTCGTTCTCCCTCAGCCATTCCAGCACCTCCTCCTCATGTTTTTTGGAAATGGAGTACTATTTCCTCTCTCCCTTGTCCTTCCCTTGCCTCTTCCTCCCTCTGGCAGGGCCTTCAGAGCCTTCAGCAGCAGGGCTTTGAGGGCCTTGGGGCTGGTCCACCACAGCAGCACCAGCAGGAGAAACACCAGCAACACCAGGATCACCAGCAGCAGCAGTGGAAGCACCAGCAGCTTCAGAGTCAGCGCCAGGGGGTGGGATGGTGGTTCTGTCTTTCTTGCCAGGGCTGGCAGGAGTAGGCACAGGCTTCCTCTTCTTCCCCATGGTGTTCTCTCAAGATGTCTTTGGCAGCAGGTCTTTCCTCTGAATGCTGACTGCTTGCAAGCTGCATCCTTTTATATCCGCAGAGCTGATGCAATTCATCCTCCCCGCATGCGCAGTGAACGCTTTGCATCCGCTACGCATCTGCTAGGCATCCGCTAGGCATCCTATAGGCGTCTGTGATGCATCCGCGTCATCCACTATGCTTCTGCTCCTTCTGCTATGTGTCCGCTTTGCTATTCTCCCCCGGAACCCCTGCGGATGTGTCATCCGCTTCCACCCAGTTTCCTACGAACATCCGCTTTACATCCCCACTACATCCTCCCCACGTCTGTTCCTTTCCATTGTTTTCTGTTCTGTTTATGCAAATTTGGGGCACTTTTGAGAGTGGATAACAACGGATGGACCCACCCCTGAAATTTTGCTCATCTGCTGTGTCCTTTTTTGCATACGTTTTGCATCCGTTGGCCAGTGTGACCTAGCCCTTAGTTGTGATATTTTGCAGTGATAGTATATATCTTTCTGTTTGTGTGAGTATTTGAATTTTCCATTTTCGAGTCTATAGAATTTTGTGTTATTTTTATATTCATACACATTTGTAAAATGTGATAACCTTACTAGTGGATGCAATTTCCGCTTTGGTTTTGCATATCCAAGCTGTTTCTTTCCACCTCAGTTCAAGATATTGTAAATTTTGTTAATTTCTCCCATTGGAAAGATTAAGAATAATGTTGGCGATTTTAGGAAATAAAGACATTTTTGATCCATTGGCTTCAGAGCAATCTCCAATATGTCTGTATGCCTAGCTAGTAAGGAGAATTATACTTTAAATTGAGAAGAAGCAGAAGGTTAGACCATGGGATTTCCTCCAGCTTTATCTATTACTTTGTCAAAACTCAAACAGACGGAGCAGAAGGGGTGCATTCAGTTCTGAAATCAAAGCCAGAACAACAACTAAAAGATCCAGACAATCTGGTCTGTCCCTCAGAAGAAGAATTTATAAGTAGTAGACATTTACAACATGCTTTAAAATATTTATGATGATGAATTAATACTCATAAAATTATCTGTTGTAGTGGTTTTGTTTACGTGAAGCAGTGGGACCAGGGATAAAACAAGTTTAAATGCCTAGTTAAATCATAGCTAATAATTTTAGTTATAAGATTAATGTGGATCCTTATTTAAAATAACAAAAATTCTTATTTAATAATGCAATAAGTGTACATCAAGGTACATTTGGGGCCAGGCCACTTGAGAGCACAGTTGTCAAGAATCATTTTTAATGTTTCCTCATTTTACAAAAAGTGAAAAAGAAAAATCTAGGAACAGAGGACTATATATATTCTGTATTTAATATAACAAATGTTGCAGCCACGGAGGATATTTTTACTTTGTTTGTAATGTTCAATTTGGTAGATTCCAACACTATTGATTTGGTTGGATCAATGAAATACAATTTGAATGACAACTCTAGAATCTTGCATATTCCTGTTTCATTTGCCTTTAAAAAAAAATTCTTTGATTATCATGAATGTAGCCATCTGGACTGTCTATTTTGTTTTACTATGAGCAGTTTTGTGTTGGGATTTTTCTCTTCTTCACTGTGACAAACTTTGAAAATGCTTGAGTTAAATAGTCCCCAAATTTGTGAAATAATGTTTTACATAAAATTACATAACATCAGAGGG
This sequence comes from Laticauda colubrina, assembly GCA_015471245.1. NCBI lineage: Eukaryota > Metazoa > Chordata > Lepidosauria > Squamata > Elapidae > Laticauda > Laticauda colubrina. The sequence goes on along the minus strand of BLBF01011719.1, from coordinate 14,096 downwards.
AGATCTTGCATCCGAAACCTCTAAAGATATACTTGTAGGGTGAAATTAATCCCTAGTAATTTGCTACTTTCACTCATTTATATTCTGAAATATAGACATTTATTAGATGAAAACAAATTAATTCATCTAGTCATGAATTCTTATTCTGTCTGTTCAGATCCTTTTCTTTTATTTCATCCTAAAAAATTATAAGAAGTAATACATTTTTGTGAGCATACACCAAAACCTGAACAAACCTGAATACAGACTGTAGCATCGGGCTTCTTTTTTTTTTTATTATAACAATAGAATACTCCAATGGAATTCCAGGTGATAGGAAGTTAACAATCTCCTCCAGTAGGAATACAGATAAAGCAAGAACAGTACCACTGTCATTTTTTTAAAAAAATCCTTTTAATGAGATGCCAAGGCTGTTCAAATCATTTAATGAGATGAATGAAAATCCACTCAAAATCAGCTCCTTAAAGGAACTAGGATAAGGCTCAGCATAGCTGAGGCCTTTTGGAAACTTTGTTCTTGAATAACTGTCTGCCTACATCAGGGGTGTCAAACTCACGTCATCATGGCTGCATCACATGACATATTGGGACTTTTCCCTCCTTTGCTAAACTGGACATGGGCATGGCCAGCACATGATGCATTTGGCCCATGGGTCGGGAGTTTGACAGTCCTGGCCTCGATGAACTTAGAACTTAGAATAACTTTATTGTCACTTTGAATATATAATAATCAGCATACATTAAAATGAAATTTTGTTGCATCCAGCTCTCACTGCATAGATGTTGTCTTTAACAGACTTCCAGGGAATATCTAGAGGTACTTGCTCATAAGTGCTCAAAAGTGCTCAGAAGTGAAATGCCTCATAATTCTTTCAGATCTAGTTGTTACAAACACCAACCGTTGTACCTATTGTGACCTTACAACTAAATGGTAGAACTGGCGTTTTTATTTTAATAAATCAATGTGCCATTCAAATCAATAGTTTTGCTTATCTTTAGTAAGCTTTTATATTGTATAATTTTTAAGACTCTAGACCAGAATAATTAGATCTGACAGACTTCAGGGAGCTTATGGCTATCATTTCAATGTCTCTTTCTATGATGTTTCAAAGATTATGAATAAAAGATATCGTTGCGCAAGATAGGAGGCACCATTTTTTTTCTAGAAAGATGGGAAAAATTAACATAATGGATTTCAATAAGGGCAAAAGCAGTCTGTCATTTTGTCATGGAAAATCAAAAGTGTGTGTGGGAGTTCATCTTGAGCAACGAAGTTTGCTGAGTTACAAACTGAATGTGAACCAATAGCATCATTAGAAATACAGTGAATATAAAAAATGTAATACCCCTTTTAAATGCCAGGTTTGTAAAATGTAAAAAAATCAGGCCAGGGTAAATCACTTTATAATTTTTTCCACATTTAATCCATCTACATTCATGTCAAAAACACATGCAGAGCCAAATAAAGGGTGCCTCTGGGTTGAAAGGATTTATTGGTGACAGCACCATTGCCTAAAGTATGCCAGATTGCTGAAAATAATGCAATATTCAAAGAGGTTTTCATATCCCCACCACATTCAATATAACCTATACGCTAAACAATTTAAATGAAAAACAAACTGAAATCTTTTGGAAAGGAAAAATAAAAAATGCACAATAATATGATTGCATAAGTGTGCACATCCTCTTATGAGTAGGGATGTAGCTGTGTTCAGAATTAGCCAGTCATATTCAAACTGATGTTAAATGATCTAAGCCCCAGAGCTCACTGTAACAGCATTGCCAAAAAGGCTATAGGAGTTGTTATTATTATTTTGTGAAGCTTCTTCTCTGGCAACATTGAATTGTTAATTAGGACATACAAAACCTTTGCCAGACCAATTCTCGAATATAGTTTGTCCATCTGGAACCCACACTGTATATCGGACATTAACACAATTGAATGGGTTCAGAGCTATTTCTTGAGAAAAGTACTCTACTCCTCCACTCACAGTAGAATTCCCTATGTCTCCAGGCTTGAAATTTGGGGCCTGGATAATCCAGAACTGCACTGCCTCTGGTCCGATCTAAGCATAGTATACAAAATTGTCTGTTACAACATCTTACCTGTCGATGATTTCTACAGCCTTGATCACAATGATACACAGGCAAACAACTGATACGAACTCAAGGTAAACTGCTGCAAATTTGATTGCAGAAAATACAATTTCAGCAACAGAGTTGTCAATGCCTGGAATGCCCTACTCAACTCGTTACAGCTTCAACCCCTCACAATTTCAACCTCAAACTGTCTTCTGTGGACTCACCCCATTCCTAAGAGATCCTTAAAGGGAACATGCATAAGCTCACCAGTGTGCCTACTGTCCCAGTCTTCCTGTCCCCCATTTATCTGTATTTACTCCCTTTGTTCTTGTTTATGTTCATACTTACACTTGTTGTCTTGTACATGTTTGACAAATAAATAAATAAATAAATAAATAAATAAATAAATAGGGGTAAAAGAAATTTGACCAAATGCCATTGGGGGCTCATAGTATAAAGTAATATTTGTGCCATGGGTCATAAACATGTATTGGGCATGATGAACCCACAAATTAGGGTTAAGACGAACTACAGAAATGTCATTTTGAGCAGAAACACCATAAACTATAAACAAGAAAATACAAAGTAAAATGGTAACAGAGTTAGCAGTAATAATAGCAAAAACAGCAGCAACAAGATTTTCAGGAGTTTGAGGTAATGAGGCCTGCTGCAGTTGTTGCTGAGCTTGATATGTAGTAGATTTAACCTGGCCCCAAGTGATGGATTGCGGGCACATCGATCTTGGAAGACGGACTTCCATGTTCAGATGAATATTGAAATCTGGAATCGGGTTGTGAAGGCCCTGATGCCATGCCATGATTTGGACGAACACAGTGTGCTGGAACCCACACTGCTTGGCAAGTAGAAGGATCTTCCATGGCAGCGTAACCACGACCCCAGGTGATCCATCAGCAAAGACTGTAAGAACTTTAGAAATAGGATTTCGCACAAAAATGGAAGAAAAGAACAGATTTAAAGTAGTAGTAACCACTATTCTAGGATCCTTGGGTAAAGAATACAACAAGTTTCCCACATATTGAGAAAAGGCTATCATGATAAGATTCTGAAATCATCATCAAATGCTCATGTTCAACTTTTGTATGAGTGAAAGCTATGCTAATGAGATCCTGTCCTGTAAGATGTAAGGCTCGTTTACGACCTTTAATAATCAAATCCTCTAATGATGATTGATAAGGATAAATGTTTCTAGGCGGAGTAGCTGACAAATTAATCCATTCATGAATGTTGACCGCTTGTCAACAGCATTAGAATAAAGACATCCCGTGGGTAAGGGTGTAGTGGGAAGAATAGCTAAGCAAAGTTCTATTGTTGAAGATGTTATCCTGTCTACATATCGATGCTTAAACTTATTCAATATTTCTTGAAGGCACATTCTTTGAAGATTAGTTAATACAACTAGATCTCCTGGTGATTGTGCTCCCTTCAAAGAGTGAAATAAGGGCAACATATCACCAGTTGTAATGTAGAAGAATGGGCGTGACCAATTAATAATGTCAAGTAATTTTTGCCATTGTACTAATGTATATGATTTCTGTACTTGTAATTCAGGAAGAATTGGAATGGAGGAATTGTGCAACATTCTATGTCCTAAGTAGGTATAAGGTTGAATTTTGTCTGAGGCTATATACAATCCCTATTGTGCCACAATATCCGTTAAGCCCCTGTCACACTGCACCAACGGATGCAAAGAGGATGTAAAACGGACAAAAAAACTTGCCATCCGTTGGAAAACGTGATGTACTCACTGCCTCCGTTTTGCTTCCTCTCTATCTGTCCAGCATCTGTTTATTGACGTTTCATCCGCTCAGAAAGTTTTGAGCTGCTCAAAACTTTTGCGCGGAAAATGTATCCAATTCGTCTGTTCTGCATCTGCTATGCATCCGCTAGGCATCCGTTCTGCATCCGTTACGCATCCTCTATATCCACTAGGCATCTGTTCCGCATCCACGCAACTTGCATCCGCTCGGACGCAGGGAGGAAGCAGAACGGATGCAGAATGGATGCAGCACAGAAACAAAGCATTTAAAATGGAAAAAACGTTAACAGAGGGGACCTATCTCGGATATTCAGGATGTCTAGAGGATGCTTAGAGGATGCCTAGAAGATGCCTAGAGGATGCAAAGGGACACCTATACTGCCTATAAAAAGGGGGAGCAACTCACCTGCATCTCACTTTCAGACCAGCAGCCTAGCTGTGCAGACCTCTGCAGCCTTCATCTGCTCTTCCACAGCATCCAGTCATGTCCACCGTGGATCGTAACACAGTCCTTTTGGCAGCCACCATCCTTCTGAAACACTGCAAAGCCATCTACAGGCTTTGTGAACTCTATTACGGGAAGAAAAGGAGGCAGCCAAGAAGCGTCTGGGTCCGAAGATGGATCGGGAGAAGAGCAGAGTACGGACTGTACAACAAGCTGATGGTGGAGCTCAGGAACGAAGACATTCAGGCATTCCAAAACTTCATGAGGATGCCTCCAGCCATGTTTGACAAAGTTGTGGAGCAGCTGACACCCAGGTTGACCAAGGCAAACACCAACTTCCGGCCCAGCCTGGAACCTGGGCTCAAGGTGGTACTCACTCTGCGCCACCTGGCCTCCGGGACCACCTACAGGAGCATGCAGTGTGGCTGGAGGGTGCCACACAACACCATCAGCATTATGGTCAGAGAAGTGGTGCAGGCCATCATCGAAGAATACAAGAAGGAGCTCCTCCAGTGCCCCTCCACTGATGAAGGATGGAAGAAAGTTGCAGAGCAGTGGTATCAGAGGTGGAACTTCCCACACACTGTTGGAGCCATAGATGGCAAGCACATGGCCTGCAAAGCACCACCCAAGTCGGGCTCCACTTATTACAACTACAAGGGCTTCTTCAGCATCGTCCTCTTCGCCATGGTTGATGCTGACTACAAGTTCATGTACATCGATGCTTCAGGGAGCGGCTCATGTTCAGATGCCCAGGTATACAACGTCAGTGACCTCAAGGAGGGGCTGGAAGGCAACTTATAGGCTTCCCAGATCCAGACCCCCTGCCCAACGACACGCAAGATGTGCCCTACTTCATTGTGGGGGATGACGCCTTCTCCCACAGAACCTACCTCATGAAGCCCTACACTTCCAGACTCCGCACCTGTGAAGAGAGGATCTTCAACTACAGGCTGTCCAGGGCAAGGCGGGTGGTGGAGAACGCCTTTGGCATCCTGGTCAACAGGTTCCAGGTACTTCTCACCACTATGCAGCATTGCCCATAGACCGTGAGGAGGATCGTGGAAGCTTGCTGCATCCTGCACAATCTCATGCGCACCCGCTACCCAGTGTTGCAGAACAGGCTCATGGACCTCCAGCAAGGCAATGGGGACATGGAGCCTGGGGAATGGAGGCAAGGGCGAAACCTGATCGACACTCAGGATGTGCAAGGCCCCAACAGAGCCTCACGTGAAGGGAAGAAGCAGCGCAACCTCCTGAAACACTGGTGCAACTCCCCAGCTGGAGCAGTGGAGTGGCAAGACAGGATGATAGATGATTAATGGGTGCTTCCTTCAGCCTGTCTCATCACACGGATGAGATTGGGCCATGTATGTTGGGTGGGCCTACAATGAACAGGGCATTTAATAAAGAGTTGTGTTTATGTTGACATGTGTGGATCAATGCTTACTAATGAAGGGCCAGAGGTGTGGCACCTGGGAGGGTGGACCATACAGTCCCATTATGCTTGCACTGGAGGTTTATCTATCCCACAGCTATCTTAACCCATCCCAAAGGTATCCCTGCCCACCCCATTGCTATCTTAACCCATCCCACAAGCATGCAAAGGCTTAAACCAATTATAAAACTTTCCACCAAGACTTTATTACAAAAAAAGAAATATAGCAAGTGTGTGAATCAAAGATAAACTTTATTGAACAACAAGCTGTAAAAAAAAATGACCCAAGTCAAGTGTCCAAATAAAGTCCACAGGTAGCCAGCTACCCTGTCTCTGGCACTCTTATTGGTCACTCAGAGGTGTGCCCAGTCTCAGGGGTGAATGGTCCAGGTGCGGTGGAGGTAGGTGGTGCTGGAGTGCTGGTCTGTATCGTCATTGGGGTGCCTAGCCCCGAGAGGACAACAGGGGATGGTGTGTTGAGGAAGCTCTCAGACAGCTGGCTCAGACCTGCGATGCTGAGAGGTCCTTCCTCCATGCCATGGGGTGTCAGCCCCAGTACTGATGAGAGATGTACTGAGGCCGGACTTGGCTGTGGGGTGGAGGAAGGAGTAGTGTAGTGGGGCTGTCTGGTCTGCAGCTGGGTGAGGACTGGCATGGGTGGCATTGCTGTCGTCGGTGGAATCATTGTCGTGGGTGGCATCGGTGGCATCAGTGGAACTGGTGGCAACGGTGTCGTCCGATGACTCTGTGCCTGGACTGGGAAGGGCTGCTTCCTGTGCTGCTGGACCTCCTGGTAGACATAGCCCTGGTAGGTGAGGGGCTGTGGGAAGCCTTGGAATGGGAGGGACATCACCTGGGGTGGAGGAGCAGGCCTGGACTGGGTGGGAGCAGGTTCCTCTGTTCTGGAGGGTTGTGAAGCAGCTCGGTGATCCGGTCCTTCATCACCTGGTACTGGAGTTCCTCCATGTTCTTGAGGGTCTGGTTGACATAGGTGAGGAAGGGCTTGCGGTTGGAGGATGAGGAGTCGGTGTGGACCAGCTGAGAGAGGAGATCTATGCTGCTCTGGATGGTGTCCCTGATCTCCAGCAGGACAGTGTGGCTCTGCCCCTCCTGCTGTCTGGCTCTCTGCCTTTCTGTGGAGGCGGAGCTGGGGGTGGTGGATGCGGCTACGACTGTGGTGGACTCGTTGACTCCTTTCTCCCACCACACTAGGGAGTCCTCCACGCGCTCCACCATGGTTACAACACCTGTCCGCGGGTTCTCTGCCATGGCACGCTCCACAGAAACCTGCCTGGAGACAGGGACTGACTCTTGGACGGAAGAGGACTGGCTCTCAGCAGGCTGCCGGAGAGAGAGGGTAGACAGAGGGGCTCCTGGTGCTCCTCGGTGGCAGATCTCACCCTCCAGGAAGCTGCACCTGGCCATGACATAGGTCTCTCTGTCCGTCAGCTTAACCATGGCCTGGCCAGATTTCTTCAGGTGCAGCTTCCCATACCAGGTGTGCATGTGCTTCCACCAGCTGAGGAACACCTCCGAAGTGTAACCCATACTCTCCGCCCTCTCTCTCCAAGCAGCCTGCTTCCTTTTGGTGTCCCTGTACAGCCAATGTCCCTTCCACCACAGATAGTCATTCTCTCTCAGCCACTCCAGCACCTCATCCTCGTGTTCCTCCTCGATGAAGTATTGCCTCCTCTCCCATCCCGCATACGCCTCTTCCTCCCTTTGTCAGGACCAGATGGGCCCTCATCAGAGGGGTTCCCAGGTGGTAGGGGCTGCTCCTCCACACCATCAGCAGCAGCAGCACCAGCAGGATCATCATCATCATCATCATCTTCATCATCACCAGAAGGATCATCATCATCATCAGCAGCAGCAGCAGCAGCAGCACCAGCAGGACCAGGAGCACGAGCAGGACGAGCAGGATGAGCAAGACCAGGAGCACGAGCAGGACGAGCAGGACGAGCAAGTCCAGGAGCACAAGCAGGATGAGCAGGACCAGCAGGACCAGCAGGACCAGGAGCAGTTTCAGCAGAGTACGCAGCAGCAGAAGTACCACCGCCAGGAGCAGCTTCAGCAGAGTACACAGCAGCAGAAGCACCACTGACAGGAGCAGCTTCAGCAGAAGCTCCAGCACCAGAAGAGCGAGCCCGAGCAGCAGAAGCCCCAGCAGAAGCAGAGTCAGGGACAGGGGGCAGGAGGGTGGCCCTGTCCCTCTTGCCAGGGATGGCGGCAGGTTGCTGAGATTTTCACTTCTTCCCCATGGTTGTGGGGTTGCTGGCTGGCAGGGAGGCTGGCAGGAAGCCTGGCAGGAAGCCTGGCAGGAAGCCTGGCAGGAAGGCAGGCAGGCAGGCAGGCACCAAGGCTGGCAGGCAGACTGGCTGGCAGGGATGCTGGAAGGCAGGCTGGCAGCAAGGCTGGCAGCAAGGCTGGCAGGCAGGCAGAGCAAGGCTGGCAGGGAGGCTGGCCAGGAGGCTTGGAGGCAGGCTGGCAGGAAGGCTTGCAGGCAGGCATGCAGGCAGGGCAGGCAAGGACTCGATGTATCCTGCAGCAGGTCTTTCCTCCGAATGCTGGCCACGTGCAAGCTGCTTCCCTTTATATCCACCTGGCTTATGCAATGCATCCCCCCCGCATGCACAATTAATGCCAGGCATCCATTAGGCTTCTGCTGTGCATCCGCTAGGCTTCCGCTCTGCATCCGCTTCATCCGCTGTGCATCCGCTGTGCATCCGCTGTATCCATTCCGCGTCCGCTTTGCTGAGGCCCCCTGGAAGCCCTGTGGATGTGCCATCTGCTCCCATCCGCTTCCATCCACTGGGCTTCCGTTCCGCATCCGCTTTCCATCCGCTCTGCGTCCTCCCCGCGTCCGTGTTATCCGCTCCGGTTATGCAAATTTTTGCCCCTTTTGAGAGCGGATAACAATGGATGGAACATTTTGCTCGTCCGTTGTGTCCATTTTGCATCCGTTGGGCAGTGTGACAGGGCCTTTAACTCTTTTAACAACTTAGATTCATCAAAATCTGGGGCTGCTATCAATATATCATCCATATAATAGACTAAATTGGAAGGAAATTTATTCCAAAAGGGTTGAAGGGCATTATCCACGAAATATTGACAAAGTGTAAGGGAATTACACTCGCCAATGATATCATTTTGTGGGCATGCTTTTATTAAAAACTAGGACAGTAAATGCAAATTTTTTTTTGTCTTGAGGCTGCATAGTAAAAAAGCGGTCTTTAAAATCAACTACCAATAATTTTTAAAAATTAGGAATTAAGTTAGGATTTGGTAGACCACATTGTAAAGGACCCATGGGTTGGATACATTTAAAGCATGAAGGAAACGCCATTTCCCATTTTTCTTTTTTATAACAAAAATTCCAAGGACTAGTAGAAGGTTCTATGTGACCAATTGTTCTTGAACCAATTGTTGTAAAGCAGCGAGTTTTTCCCTTGATAATGGCCATTGTTCCACCCAAACCGGCATAGAACAGAGCCATTTAAGAGAGGAAGAGTCATCATCAAGAATCAAATGGGCATTAAGAAGAGAAAGGATATCATGGCCCCAAATATTAGTATGAATATCTAGACTGTATGGTTGTAGGAAAAAGGACTTACCAGCAGGTGTTTTAACATTAATTTCTTGAACATTCTGCCAAGCAGCTGCAGAACTTCCTATTCCCCACAATGAAGAAACTGTCATTTTTGTCCACTGTACTGGCCACTGTAAAGAGGAAATGACAGTAACATCGGCTCCAGTATCCAATAGCCCTTGAAATGGTTGTTTATTAAGGAAGAGTGTTAACAAAAGTTGAGAGGAGTTCAGCTGATGAGGTAAGCCTACAGATAAAGAAGTTGATCCAAATCCTACATCCCCACCATTACCTATACAAGGAGATGGAATTTCATATGGAAGAAGAAGCAATTGAGCAACAGAAGAATTACAAGGAAGAATTTGAGGAAGATTCACCCAAATTTGATTCATGAGGATACCTGGGGTAATAGATTCAGATCTATTACCCCAGGCACAACAAAAGAGCCCTTTTTGTGTGCAGAAGAATGAGGCAAAATTAAGCCAACTAATCCTGAAGGAAGAGGACCTTTAAATTGAGATGAGACTATTTTAACTTCCATGGGAAATTTAAACTCAATTTCCTCTTGAGTGATTAAATCAATCCCAGCGCTATCAGCTGTGGCTGGGGAGGAGTGAGAGAGACTGCTGGAGGAGTCAGAGTGATGGGAAAGGCATGCTTTGGATTCTGGGTGGGTGCCACACCCATTGTCTGTCACTGCCTTTTTAAACTCTCTTGAGATCTGATAAGGCAGACCCTCCCATTCCGCTACTTGCAATCCAAGCTTTGGTGACCAGGACGATATTGTACTGGACAAACAGACAGTAATTCTGCAAGCTCTGTTCCTAAGACAGAGGCATCCTTTTCACAAGTCTCTACCATTTTCTGAAAAGAAATCAGGAGGCTTTTACCCTGAATCTACAGGAGCTGAGGGAATTAAAGACATATATTCAGGTGAAAAAGGGGGACAAATGACAGTATCAGTATAACATGAAGGTGGAGGTGTTAAAAGAGAAAGTTCATTGTGACCAAATTTTTCAATTGCATGCCTACATAAATGCCACACCTGCAAAACTTCTATTTTTGCTCGAGGTTCAGTATGCAATGTTTTCCCAATATGTTCCCAATCAGCTAATTTTAAAGACCCCTTTTTTGGGTACCATAGGCACTGAGCTGCAATCTCCTGGACAATCCTTAAGAGATTTCTCTGTAGTACCTCGGTATTCTTCTTCTTCAACAAATAGCCTAATTCATCTACATGCTTCCTTTGTTCCTCAGAAAGCGAAGACCCCATACTTACAGAAACCAAAAGGTTGAAGAAACCACAAAGGATTGAAGGTGCACCAAATCTTTGCCGGACAAAGTAAGAGGGTCCCTGTTCTTGCGCCACTTGTTGTAATGATGAGGCAGTCAAGTTGTTTGATCATGAACAACTGAATCATGATGATCTTTATTGGAGTATAATCTTTGCATTTATACACATTTTTAGTTATCCTCCGTCATTGGTTAATTTGGTTACTGCTTAACTTTCATTACTCTTCAGCACAGTAATCCATACAATTAATTATCTCTAGTTAAAGTCTAACATATGTTTACTTCCCCTCTCTAATCCTCCTTTAGATTAGTGACTTGGTTTGCCTGAGTTGTATTTGCTTGGAAACATTCTTTATCTCAGGTTTGCCATCCAAGATTGGAACATTCCTGCAATTACAACTCTACAACATTTTAACAGGGTTTAAACTTTTTACACCCACTGTATAGCCTGAAGTGGATATAAAAGAATGAGTCAACAATTAAAAGCACTGATCAGCTGGAAAGCTGACACTAGGATTCAAGACTGAAGCACCCCATGATGGTGTGAGTTCCTGTTATTTGCTCCAGCTCCCCCCCCACCTAGCAGTTCGAAAATATGCAAATGCAAGCAGATAAATAGGTACCACTTATCACTGGGAAGGTAACATCATTCCATCCACTTCGAGTATAGTCAGGCTGGCCACATGACCATGGAAGCATCTTCAGACAATGCTGGCTCCTTTGGCTAAGAAACAGCAATGAGTACCACTCCTTAGAGGCAAACAAAACTGGTCAGTGCATGCCTTTAACTTTATAACCTCAAAATCAAGGTTGTTCTTTACCTACATTGAAGTCTTTTGGTTTGGAGTGCTTTTTCACAGCTTTTTTCTTATAAGTTTCTCCTACCTCCTCCAGATGCTGCAACAGTCATAAATGTGAAAAATGTGGCATTGTAACTTTGAATGGTCACTCCACACAAAGCAAAGTACCAGCAAAGGAAGGGAAAAATAACTCCAGAAAAGTTCCTGAATTGACCCTTGGTTGGTTGGGGGAGGTTTCCTCATTCTTTACTGGACTCATGAACTGATAGTAGCTTCTTTCTTTCGCTACGAGATGGGTTAGGAGATAACCATCTTTTACCTGCAAGGCTGATATACAAAGGAATGGTCATTAAAGAAGAACTTTGTCACAAATGTGAGTCATGAAGATGCCTGATGAACCAATAAATATTCTTTGTTATCTTGTTGAGTTATCTATCTGCATCTGTACAGTTTATGAATCCATCTCTGTACAAGATACAGAAAAGTAAAAGATGAATCCTAACCCATCAGAATAAATTTACTAATTTTGGATTTGTGATAAAACAAGGGAATGTTGAAGCCAGGAGTGAATGTACAATGCTAAGTTCTGTGCCTCAGTTTGAATTACAGGGAAAGGCAAGAATCCTCCCTCCCCTTTTGTGTAAGAGACTTTCCAAATATCCTACAATCTGGCTTTCAAAGGCTGTTAAATTTGTTACTGAGACAGGATTCCTTTTTGTTTGCATCAAGGCAAGGAGGGGCAAATTCCCCCTCCTTTTCTCTTCAGCAAGAGAAGTGCTTTGTCTCAAATTACAACTCCTAAATGGGAAGACTCAATTTGTAAAACAAAGGGGGGAAGCCAGATTTTACCAATTTGCCCTGCTTCTCTCCTGTTACAACCTAATTTTTTTTTCAAACATACCTGAATCTACAATTCTTAGCAACTGAAGAGACTTTGCTACCCTTTTCTTCTTTTTCCTTCTGAGACAAAGACTGCATCTAGCTAGCCATTCCAACCAAAAGCTTTCACAGGAAAGTAGTCATTAAAATACCTCATCACCATAAAAACGGCCTGCCGTGAGACAGACCCCTTTGTCTTAAACACTCTACATGCTGTTTGCATGGTGGGAGGGGCTGGAGTCTCCCACATGCTACAAACAACTTTCTGACCCATCCACCCCTCTTCTCTGCTCAACTTCTCTTCTTGCTATTTCACAGACTCATTTTAAATAACAAGAGGGAAAGCAAACTTCTCATCTTTCAAAGGACAGACAAGCAGCTTCCTTTATTTCATCTCTCCCTGAGCTAACTCTATGAAAACTAATTTACCAAACTAGCTTGTGCCCTGGAATAAAGACAAAGAATGTGTTTTCCTATATCTTAGCCAGCTTTTGCCACAAGACCTCCTGCCATTTACAATACAGGCTGTAAAACCTCTGGCCGATTTTATTGGAGTTATAAATCACAGTTTCAGCAAGTAAGCTATGTGAACAAAAGCAATTTCCTTTCCCTCACAAAGCATACAGTTTATCCATCTTATTTCTATGCTAGGAAAATTTTAAGCATAACAAGGACTGCAAATAACCCTTTGAACTGTTGTGCTTGTTTGATTAATTTATCTTCCATCAATTAAGGATTAAATACCTTTGAGACCCAAGCACCCCTCTCCTAATGGGCAACACTACATCTTGGTAAATCAGCCTACAGCCCCACCTGGTGATCAAGAAGAAATTTCCCAAACTTTAATTTTTTTTACACTGTTTCTCAAATATTGACCAGAGTGTTTCTCCAGTGATAACCCCCTCTGAAACTATTGTGGACAATTTATTCAATTTGACCAGATTGATTATCCAATAGCAATCCCTTTTTTGAAACTATTGTGCACCATTTAATCAACTTAATTCAAAGGTCCAAAGAGTATCTGCAACCAAACATGGACATAGCAGCAGCGTCTTACTGACCCTCTGCTGCCACCTTGTGAAGCAAGCGAGCCTTATAGGCATATTTCTGCACTCTGCCCTCAAGTCTTCAGACTATGCGATGCATATTTCTGCATTCAGCCCTCTAGTCTTCAGACTTCACGATGCAACTTCTAATGCCCCTTCTGTCACAAGCTCACAACACACCCTAGAAACAGCAATTCTGTGTGCTGTGCTACCATCGCTCAGACTCTGCAGTGCCACCTTCATGCTCAAGTATTAAATCCAGCAGCAATTCTACTTTCTGCTACCTTGCAGCGCACCCTAGTACGACAAAGAGGAATTGCACAGAAAACCACTAATTTTTTTTTTCCAAAGTCATCTTTTGCAATTGGAAGCATGGCAACTTCCTCAGCCATGACAGATGTCTCTGATGTACCAGAAAGCATGAATCCTCCATCCATCCTTGTTGTAAACATGGACCCTGGTTCCCAACGACCGCCTTTAGATGTCCAACTCTATGGAAAAGCCACAATACTTCAGAAAGCCTACGACCTCAGAAAGAGTAAGAAGCTTATCGAACTCATGGAAGAATTCTTTTTTTTTTTTTAAAGAATTTTATTAATTTTTAACAAACAAACATAACACAAAACATAAAAAACATAAAATATCTTTTTGGACGGCAGTTTGATCCTGAGTTACATCTTTTTGTACAGACATAAATTCGAGTTCATGCTTACTTTTATATAGCATTCCATTTCTTATTTACTATTTT
>BLBF01011717.1:0-17652 GCA_015471245.1 Laticauda colubrina | reverse complement strand
TCTTCAAAATAATTCTGTTTAGAATTTCTAATTTTCTGTGCCAGTTCTTCTTTCTCTATTAATTCCATTTTATGCTTAATTACATCCAGTTTCAATTTAATATCTTTTTTCTGTGGTATTTTCTGTAATTCTTTTTCAAGTCTTATATATTCATCTTCCAAGGCCTTAGAGGTTTGTCTTTTCCTAATATTCTTTTTTCTTGTATAGTCTATTATCAAACCTCTTACATATGCCTTCATTGTATTCCAAACATTCTGTATTGAGGTATCTTCTTTTTTATTTTCTTTAAAAAAAAAGACCAATTCCTTCTCCATCCATTGTATAAAATCTTTCTCCTTTAAAATGGTATTGTTTAATGTCCATCTCGATCTTTTTCTTTGTCCCTTCCATTTAATTGTCATTGGACTATGATCTGCCCAAGTACTTATTTCAATATTTGTTTCTTGAATAGTAGATATTAATTCTGTTGAGATCCAAATCATATCTAACCTGGACCATGATAAATGTCTATTAGAGTAAAAAGTATATTGTTTAGTTTTAACATTTCTTTCTCTCCAAATATCTTTTAAGGTTAATTCATCTGTCATTTTAAAAAAAGATTTAGGGAGAATCTTTCTATTTTGTTTTGTTGTTGTTGTTATGTAGTCCAATTTATTGTCCACAATTCCATTAAAGTCTCCCATCATGATTATGTTAACATAGTCCAGTCTAATTATTTCCATATGTAGTTTTTTATAAAACTCTTCTTGTTTATCATTCGGAGCATAAATTGCAATCAAGAGTATTTTTTTATTATTATCCATTATTTCCACCATTAATACTCTTCCATCTTCATCCGTGTAGATCAGTTTTGCTAGAATATCTTCTTTAATGTAGAGAACCACTCCTCTTTTCTTACATTGAATCAAAGAAGTAAATATTTTCCCTAATTTTGGCTGTACTAACAAATACTCATGTTGCTTTTTAATATGAACTTCTTGTAAGCAAATTATATCAAATTTTAATTTCTCTAATTTGTGAAAAGTTTTCCTTCTTTTAACAGCTGAGTTAAGTCCATTTATATTCATTGTAATCAATTTTTTTTCTTCCATGATTATGCTTTATATTTAGGTCTAACAGCTCTCGTAGCTCTCACTTCACGTTGTTCTTTACTGTCTACCTGTCCACCTGCAACTCCTTTCTCTTTTTCAATCTCCAGTTGTTCCTCCAGAAGCTCAATTAATGAGATCTCTTTCTCTGCCACCTCTTTTTTGTTTCCAAAAAATTCTGCATAAAAAAGTTCTGCTTTTTCAATCGAGTCAATTCTATGTCTCTGCTCTTGCCACGTAAAAATTAGTCCTTCTGGTATCAGCCATCTGTAGTTCACTTCATTTTCCAGTAGCATTTTGGTCAAAAATCGATATTCTCTTCTCATCTCTCTCACTCTTCTAGGTATTTGTTTTAAAACTACAATCTCTTTGTTTTTATATTTCAATGCTTTTTCTCTTGCCACTTGTAATATTTGTGTTCTGATGGATTTTTTAGTAAATCTAATATGTACTTCCTTTGGTAGTTTATTTCTCATCGCATATCTTGTATAAACTCGGTATATCTCATCTACTCCGTCCATCATTTTTTCCTCAGTAATTTCCAGAAGATCTGCCAATATTTCTATCATTATCACAGCCAAGTTTTCTCCTTTTTCCTCTTCTATATTTTGAAATCTAAGATAAAATTCTGATCTTTCCATCTCCCACCTCAACATCCCATTTTTTTCTTGTTCTATCACTGTTAATCTAGTGTCAATATTTCCAATCTTCTCATCTCTTTGTTTTCCTTCTTCCTCAATTTTTTGGAATCTCTCCTCATACTTTCCCATCATTTGTTTAAAATTTTCATCAGATTTCTCTATTTTTTTGTCCATGGTATCTATTTTTATCTTAATATCTTGAATTCCTTGCATAATCATCTGTAAATTTACTTTTTCTTGTTCCTTATCTTGCTTCAACATTGTCTGAATTGAAAGTTGTCCTTCAAGTGGTGGGGAAGCAGAGGTAGAAGCAAAGACGCCGAATGGTTTTGGCTTCCTGCTCATTTTAATATTTCCAAGTCTTCAAGCTCTCTTTGACTTTAAATCCAACTGGTATAGTAACCAAATATAGTCCAAAAAATCAAAAAGAAAAAGAAAAAAATCCAATAGTAAAAAGCCCAAAACCAAAAAAGAAAAAAAAAGGAAAAAGAAAGGTCTTCAGGTTCTTCTAGACCCTAATCCAAATTAAAATAGATGGAAGAAGCAAAGAAAGAGAAGAAAAAAGAAAAAACTCTGAGGCTTTCCCTTTAAAATAAAAAGCAAGGATGCTAGAGTTAAAATTAACCAAAAAGGCTGGCGAGTAGGAGTTTCAAAAGTATATGTATATATATATATATATATATATATATATATATATATATATATATGCACTGTAAACTGCACTTTATTTCTTTATCCAAGGCTCTTATTATGACTGTCTTCTCCAGCAGCTTCAAAGCCAAACCTCAAATGTTGAAATATTGATAAGAGTCCAAGAGAGCACCTGTAATAATATTTTACTGTATTCTCCCTCTATCTTATCACATTAAAATGTCCTTGAAAAGAAGTGCTTTTCTCCCCAATTCAAGTAAAATATTTTCAAGCCTCTAGTTGGCAGTGTTACAGCATCTCTAAATACTCTTTCCCCCCCCCAGCCAAAAGAAAAAATGTTTATAAAGAACTCAAACAAAAAAAAAAGATAGTCAAAGGGAGCCTCTATCCTAAAAAGAAAGTTAAAAAGATAAAAAATAAAAATCAAGTGAAAAATAAAAATATATATAAGAGAAAATTCAATCCGGTTACCTACAAAGTCACCTTAAAGTCCTCAAAGAAAATAAGAAAAAAAAAAAATCCAAGTCTCAATTTGACATCACTTAAACGCCGCTCAACCCAGGTTCAGTCAAAAGAAAAATAAAGTCACAGATTTCTTCTTTGTTCAGGATGTCCTTTCAAGTCTTAATCAATTTATAATGCAAAAGAATTTCTCACCCAACCGATACACGCTCATTTAAATCCCTTTCTTTCCGGAGTTGTCCCGACTTCAGCAGCTTTAGAGGCTGCCTTTCTGCTTCCAGCAAAAGGGCTTCTCCCGGATCAAACCAGAGATTTTGCGATGTCTCTGGGATCCTGGGACTGTGCCCTTCACAATCCCCGTCTCTACAGGACGGTTTAGGTCCGTTAGAACCGACCAGAGGCAAAAATATCAGCTGAGATCTCAGAGCCCCGAGATCGCAGCTGTAACACCGAGACGTAGCTCCGCTACGTTGCTACAACTTTAACAGAACTACAATGACGTGGGATAATACCCGAAGGAAGCTAAACAGCACACATGTAAGTACCCGTGAGTGAATAGTGAAACCACGTAGAAGCCACGTTGAAAAAAGACCTGACATCATGAATAGAAGAGATTTTTCCACCAGACTGTCAATCATTTGGAAGCCTGCACTCTTAAATTGAAAGATCCCCACACCACAAGCCAGGCAAAAACAGACTCCCTCTGATAGCTCCAACTCAAACACCCCCCCACCAGGCACCCAGGTGAAACCCAGCTTGCTAATGAATAGCAGCTTGCTAATGAAGAGCAGCCGTCCTTTCACACAGAGCCAAGCTGCACTGAAAGCCTCCAACACAAGAACAGAGTGTTGCCAGCCAATCAAAGCCACAGACAGAAGAAACCAGAAACACCAATCAATCAAACTCCAAGTCCAATGAACACAGACCCAGGCTCCTAGCCAATCAGAATGGACCAGCCTCAAATTTGAAACCAGGAACTAACTCGATACAGAAGCCTGAGGATGGCAGATGAGATTCTGCTGAAACATTGCTACAACTTTAATAGAACTACAATGACGTGGGATAATACCCGAAGGAAGCTAAACAGCACACACACACACACACACACGTATGTATGTATGTTCGTATGTATATACATAGAGAGAGCGCCTGACATCCACAGGTGGGGGTTGTGCTTAAGTCCAACACCGTTTAAGATGTTTGGCATTTGCCAGGGAACACTAAGATTGGCAAATTCGCACTGGTGCCCTGTGCTCTTCACAGATCAAAGCAGGTTCACACTGAGCACTTGTGACAGATGTGACAGGGTCTGGAGAAGCCGTGGAGAATGTTCTGCTGTCTGCCACATCCTTCAGCATGACCGGTTTGGTCGTGAGTCAGTAATGGTGTGGCATTTCTTTAGGGGGCTGCACAGCCCTCCATGTGCTCACCAGAGGTAGCCTGACTGCCATTAGGTACTGAGATGAGATCCTCAGACCCCTTGTGAGACCATATGCTGGTGTGGTTGGCCCTGGTTTCCTCCTAATGCTAGACCTCATATGACTGGAGTGTGTCAGCAGTTCCTGCAAGACGAAGGTATTGATGCTATGGATTGGCCTTCCCGTTCCCCAGGCCTGAATTCAATTTTGTACATCTGGGATATCATGTCTCGCTTCAGCCACCAATGCCACATTGCACGAGGAGTTGGGGAATGCTTTAGTCCAGGTGTGGGAGGAGATCCCTCAGGGGACTATCTGCCACCTCATCAGGAGCATGCCCGCGCATTGTAGGGAGGTCATACAGGCATGTGGAGGCCACACACACTACTGAGCCTCGTTTTGACTTGTTTTAAGGACATTACATCAGTTGGATCAGCCTGTAGTGTTTTTTTCCACTTTAATTTTGAGTGTAACTCCAAATCCAGACCTCCATGGGTTGCTAAATTTGATTTCCATTGATAATTTTTGTGAGATTTTGTTGTCAGCACATTCAACTATGTAATGAACAAAATATTTAATAAGAATATTTCATTCATTCAGATCTACGATGTCTTATTTTTGTGTTCCCTTTATTTTTTGAGCAATGTATATAAGAATCATTTCAGCATTTTCCCAGCATGGGTATTTTTAATTCTCTGAGGCATCTTGAGTATACGAGCATGTACATCTTGTGTAAACTATGACCACCAGCTTCCAACTATAACACAATCATTTCTTGAAGCTTTGTCATTTTTTATTGATTTTGTGGTATCGAAACTTCCTCCACTAGGATATCTGACATTTCTTCTTTTGTGGGTATTGTTACTTTTGAGTAATCTTGATCTTTGTATAGTCTTGAATAGAATTTTCCAATTATTTCTAATAAGCCATGTCTTGTTTTACACACAAAGCCATCTTCACATTTAATATGAAAACCTTATTTCTTGTATTTATAAGCTTGCATTTTGCTCTATTAACCCCTTTGTTTTGTTCAATTACTTTTTTCACAAACTTCATGTGAAACTGATGTTTCTTCTTGGATATATTTTCTTATGGTCTTGCAAAGTTCAACATCTTCCAATTTATTATTATTTATTAATTGTCTGTTGTTTTTTCATTACATCATTACTTTCATCAGAGGTTTTTGACTGTATGAATGTTTTTTCAGCAGTGTTATAAGTGTAGCAGATTCAAGGATGTTTTTGACTATTTGTTCATTTTGATCCATAATGATTGCATGATATAAATAATGCAAAAGATCTCTTCCAAATCTTGCAGTAAAACAAAGTGAATTGATAGATTAATCTTAAAATCACTGTTCTAACAGGTTGTCACTATTTTTGTTTTTTTATGATATATCATTTTCATGCTATTTTCAACAGTCTATCTTCACTTTAGCTCAAATCAATCTATGGTCACTTCCAATGTTAAAATGATAGAATATGGTTTTATCATTTGACATGATGTAGTCAGTTTGGCTTGTGTACCTAGATGGATTCTTCTGTGTCCATTTTCCACTTGCTTTTTTCTTATAAAATGAATTTACGGTATAAAGTTCCTATCCTTCAACAAAATCTATTAGTTTGTCACCTCTATTATTTCATTCATCACTTCCATATGGACCAGTCACTTTTTTCCCAGGTATTATCCTTCCTATTCTTGCATTAAAATTACTGTGTTTTGTATTGGTATTTTTGTGTTAGCATGTATTAGTATTTTGTGCAGACATTTTTCTTTGTTTTGAAGTTGGGCTCATCATCATAAAAACTCTTCAACCTCATCATCATTGCATATATATTGTGCATTGACAATAAACATTTGATCACTGTAGCATGTTGTTGGAGCATAGGTTTGGATGATTTGAAGCTTTTATTGTTTGTAACTGAATGATCACTGGGCTACTCTGATATACTTTCAGTATACTTTCAACATACATACACTGGGAGTCAGGAGAGAAGATAGAAATTTCATGCAAGAAGAATGTGTTTAAGAATACTGCAATTCATGACCAGTTAGTTAATGTGCAGTAGGTTAATGTGCACAATGATATAGAAACAGCTATGACCAATGTCATTTGATTTTGTGTACAGGTCTATCAATGTTTGAGAAAAAAGTAGGAAAATAATGCAACTGGATTCATTGGGCTCTCAAAATATATATTTATATATATTTTCTGAACAAGAAAACATATATATATATATAACTTCATATATAACATATATAACTTCTGAACAAGAATATATGCAACCATCATCCATAAAAACAGCATGTTTGTTGAGTAAGATAGAAAATGTATAATAGTTCTGAAAGTAGTTTTTCCTGACTATGCTGACAAAATTTTCTGCCATATTCTAGTATCTTGTTTTTTTTTAACAATGGGTATCTGATACTGTTTTTGATCCATAATACACAGCACACATTTCTTCTTCCTGGATGTTTAATTCTTTTTTAAAAATATATTTCATAACAGGAAAATTTACTGCAGTAAGATAATATTCAACCATAAATATCACATAATTCAAAGGAAAGTCTTTATGAGTTGGTCAAGTGTAATGCCTGCATCTCATCCAGTACATTTCTGATGGATTCTACACAAACTTTTCCTCTGTGATCTTTCAGGCAGGCCTGCCTCCATACTTCATCAAAGCTTTCATCTGAAAGTTTCACACCAATGTTGTGCAAAATGTCTGCAATCTGTGAAGTAATATATAATATAGTTAGCCTTTATAATTTTTACATGCACGCACATATACAAAATCACTCATGTATATCTTTCAGGTATGACCTGAAAGTTGGATAGTCCAACTTTATCTCAAAAGAGACAAAAACTCGAGCAGCAAGACTATTGTATACACAAAAATGAAAGGACACTTTGATTCCTAGCATGGAAGAATGGTTGCAGAAGTTGATGGAGTTAGAGAAAATGGCAAAATTGACTTTTGATTAAAGAAAAGAACACAAGTTCTTTTGTTTCCACATGGAAACCGCTTCTGAACTTTGTGCTTGATAGGGAAAAAAAATGTAACATTGACTTTGGATTTTACAGATTAGACTGATAGATCTTTATAGAAATGACTTGTTCATACTATTATAGAAAAGCAAAAAACTGTGATTTGATGTTAATGCTTTATTTTACTGTAAGAGAGAAAGTCGGATGTCAATGTTTCTTTTTCTTTTTTTTTCACCTATTTTCCTCACATCACTTCCCCCTGCCCCCCATTGTTCTTCTATTTACTTTCGTATTTTATATTTTACAATACTCTATAATCTAATAAACATTTTCAAATCCAAAAAGTAGACAATAACTGGAACTTTGTGGGATCATTTTATTTCGAAGCTGATATCCATGAAATAGTTGTAAATCTTTACTAAAATGTTAGTAAACATTTTATGTTTTACAGATGATTGTTTTTGTCTTTTTCTCTTCTTCTCACTCTCATTCAATGTAATTTTTATATGACAAAGGTAACATTTATCATGTGAATACATCACTGTAATTTACCAGCATAAATATGTATATGCATGTATATGTCTAGGTATATAGGTATGTCGAGTTGATTTGGCGAGACTAATATCGGGAGGTTTTTATCATCTCCTCCCCTTCTATTCTTCTCTTTCCCTCTCTTCCTTTCTTTCTCTCTCCCTAACCCTTATTCAACGAGCATCATGTTGGACCCTTTTGTTTTTATTGAAATGTTATTCATTATCATTTGCCAAATAGTCAAGATTTGTGCTTATTTTTGGCAATCGTTTTGTATTGTTTTTTATGTTTTTTGTATGTTTTGTATGTTTTATAAATAAATAAATAAATAAATAAAAAAATAAAAAAATAAAAGTCAAGGGGCAATTGAGCGGGTATACATGCCAAATGTCAAAAAAATATATATCATGCATTAAATTTATTTATTTACTTATGCAGTTTTTTGACCATTCAAAACACTAATGAATCAGATTAAAAATATAAAGATCAAATTATCTCAGCATATAATTCTTGACATAAAACTGTAATGGAATCTGGCCATTTTGGTCATATGTTGTAACAGTCATAAAATAGTTCAATCACATGACCAATCCAATTTTACAACCCATTTGTGATAATCATTAAGTGAATCACTAATCACACTGCAGTCATTAAGTGAACCAATGGTTTCCTATGGATACGGTTTTGCTGAAATCTGGAACTAAGTTCTGTCATAGGCTACTATAAAATGTGGTGATCATTGGACATTGCAATTGGCCATAAATATGGCTTTATGGCTAAGCACTCAAAATTTAGTTGTGTGACTGCTGAAGGAGCCCAAACAATAAAAACTTTGAATCTTGGTCATCAATCCTCTTTTTCAGGTCAGTCATAATTTTGAATAGTTACCAGGTGGCCATTGAAAGTTAGGGTTTCAGTACCTATATATAAAACAAATATGGAACTTTACTTACTCTACCAAAATCCAGAATCTTATGCCAGAAAAAACAATATGACAAAACCTAATTCCCAAGACTCTATTCAGAAGATTAGGTAAAATAAGCTAGCTGTAGCTAATGTATACCATCCAGGTGTACAATATCCAGGAAAGAGTAATTATAGTCAGATTTCCCTCATCTCTTCCCCCCCATCCCATCTTTTATGAAATTGGCTCCCTCTACCAATTAAACAGAAAGAAGCATTTTCTAGTTTCTATTATTTAGAGCAGTGTTTCTCAACTTGGGAACTTTAAAATATATGGATTTCAACACCCAGAATTCCCTGGCCAGCCATGCCAGTTATGTTTCCCAATGACAGCTAGAGAATTTTGGGAGTTGAAGTCCAAACTTACCAAAATTGAAAAATACTGGTCTACAGGACTAAAAGCAAGTAAACCCAATGAAGAAAATTTAGGATAAGAAGCAAAGCCTGGCCCTATCCATCATTTTTTTTTTTGGTCTTCAGTTGTCTATGAAAATTCTCAGCCATGAAGGTCATAGTTGTCTCAAAAGGCAACTGACGTGTTTTTTTTTCCTTGAGAAAGAACAAAATGTTTCACTTCTTATTCAAGAAGCTTCATCAGTTATGATGGGTGAGTTGGGAGGAGGGAATGGAATAATAGGTACTGACAGTTAAGACTGGATGGTAGGGGAATTGGAAGGATAGGTTTTGACTGAAGGGTGGTGTGGAGTGGAAGGATTGTATTTTTGTCTTTTTTGCAGTCATCTGGTCATTAGCATTGTCTCTAAGAGCTGTTTAGGCCATTTGCGGATTTATCTTTGCTCTCAGGTCCCCTGAATTGAGTATAATGGGTGAACCTTCCTAGAATTCCTGCAAGGGCTGCATTGTAAACTGTAGAAGGCTGCTCAGTGTTAATATAA
Organism: Laticauda colubrina; assembly: GCA_015471245.1. Taxonomy (NCBI): domain Eukaryota; kingdom Metazoa; phylum Chordata; class Lepidosauria; order Squamata; family Elapidae; genus Laticauda; species Laticauda colubrina. Next base: position 8,013 of record BLBF01011717.1, on the reverse strand, counting down.
ATGGCCTCTTTTACCCCTCTTTTAAAGTCCACATTTTGGATCCCCTCCATCCAATCTTAACCTTCAATACTGTTATCCTTCCATCCACCCCTGCCATCACAAGTGATGAAATTTCTTGGATGAGAAGTTAAACATTTTGTTCTTCATCAAAGAAAAAAAAACCCAGTCCAGTTGCCTTTTGAAAAAGCACCTTTCAGATAGTTCTTTTTCCATTTGCATTGTGTTTAATACATTAAATCTGCAATTGAGGATAACTTATTTTTAGTGTGATATCTTTTCTATCAAAATAGTTGTACTCAAGACTGGTATTAGACAAGACAATTATCATAGATTTTTAATAGAAATGTTTCCTGTTGAAATGTTGATCTTCTAGCAGCTGATAAGACAAATTATATTGCATTTTTAACATATATATATCTACCTCTTCCTTTGATCTTATCCTGAAGATGTCTTTCTCATATACTCCTTTATTATTATAGATAGAGGGGTATAACAATGCATACATGGTTGCTTGATCTCCATAATTAGTGGTGTCACCGATACGGCGAAAACGAGGAGCTGGAATATCTGAACGAATGGTTGGAATGCCAAATAAGGGGTAAACTGAAATATGATAACATGAAAACATATTTTAAAAAGTGATGAGAAAAGCATTATGGTGCAGGTAGGAATAACAGAACTAGATTACATGAAACAAGCATATCCTTTTTAAAGCTCCTTTTCTAAACCTGTTTTTTAAAAATCCATTGAAGATAATATACATAACTTCTCTTTTTATTTTTATATGCTTTTAATTTTTTTTGTTATACAATGTCTATCTACAATTAGAGATAGGAATGTCAGTCACAGCCAGTGATTTCAAAATGTTAGCACAACCACTATACCTAAAAAAGGGTGGTGCATCAATCACTGTGTTAAATCCACAATTTCACACTACTGTAGACACCTCTAATTAGACTAAACAAGCATAACTAACTAAACAAGTAACAGTGAAAAAACTAAGTTCTGGGCAGATAGATGACTGGTGGAAAGGGTATTTTATATCTGAAATTATGGTCTTTGGATTTCTTTCTCCAAAGAGAGGAGGTCATAGGATCCTGTGCTATGGACATAGGACTACAGTTTTAATGTCCCTCTGAAATCAGAACTTTCATTATTCCTAAATTTTGCCTGGATCATGGACTGCATTTGCAATCTGCTCCAAGTCATATTCATGCTATTAGTCCAGAAAATATGCATTTCAAATATTTGACCTAACTCTATAGTACTATCTAATTTTTGAACATTTTACTTGAATATTTTAAGGAAAAACACAATGCCTGTTTACAAACACATCCTGGTTTTTTTTACTGAGGATGTGTCTCAGGGATACTCCAATCTCAGTCTACAACAGGCTTATGGAAATGACTATAGGACCAAAACTTCATTATGAATGATGTTACAGAGAAATCAGTATGAAGGGCCTCCAGCATTCCCAGTAACAAACCATGATGCTTCAATAAACAGATTAGCAATTGCTCTCTTAAAAATATTAAGAGATGAGAGAGAAAAAATCTCCCTTAAGTTATGTTAGACTTCTGAGGCTCAGTGTCAATTAAATACTGCTGTTTGGAAGGCAGACAATTAGAAAATCCCAGGCTATAAAATGGAAAACTAACAAAATATCAGAAGGCAATGAAAAACCATTCATGTGTTATTGTCAAGAAAACAAGACAAAATTACTCATGAAATTTGCAGGAATCAAATCTGGTTTGAGGAAGTATGCATCTTTAAAAAAAACAATATAACTATTATACAGATGCTATATTCTCTTTCAAAACAACTAAAGAAATCAAATAGCAACAAAAGATCTTTAGGAGGCTGATTAATAAATATGTTAATGATATCTTTCAACATTTATAATCTGGTTGTAAAAGAATATAAATGTTTTACATACATGATGAAGGAATGCCACCTACAACTGCATTATATTGAGAAGAGGTTGTGCGATAATCAGAAAATACACGATCAGTTGGTCTTGACAGTGTTCTAAATGTTTTTTCTAAACTTCCTGGTTCCATGGGTATGATATCATCCTGCTTTAGCAGAGCATTTTCATTAGCTTTAATTTCTGAATCATTTGCTGGAATAAGATCAAAAGGAGCTGTTTTTTTTCCTGTGAACAATGAATGAAAAGAAAAAGTTTAAAGGTTACTTTTATTGAGTAACATAAAACTATAAAATAGCACAAAAATAAGTTTAGAAAGCTCTAAAATAAGATCTGAGGCATGGATGTCAAACTCGATCGCATCACATGATGTCACATGACATATGGTGATTTTTTTGATTTTGTGGAGGCAAAATGGGCATGGCTTGCATTTGATGCATCTAGCTACCAAACTGCCAGTTTGACATCCCTGATATAAGGCCATAAACAAGATACATTTTTTAAATGAAGGAAAAATGGGGTTGTGAACACTGAAAGTAAGGGTCCATGTTTCAACCATGTCAAAAGAAAAAGAAAAATATTGAAGTCACATATGGATAAGTAGCTCTGTTACTTATTAATTTAAATAATTTCAGAAAATTATAAGGCTGTTCAACTTTGTTGGGAGGGGGGGAATATAGTAAAATTGATACTGTACAGTAAAAGAACAATTCATCCAAACATCAGAAGAAAAGCAACCACTAAATGTCAATCAAACGCACATTAATCCAACACTTGGGGAAAGAAATCAGATTTTCAGAACAATTTTGAACATGGCCAGGGTGGAGGTCAAACCTATCTACTTGTCAGTTCCTGAGGTAACAGTGGAATACCCCCTAACTGTCAGGGAGCTAGTGGTGCCCTACAATATCAATGAATCCCTCCTCCTATATGAAGGGAAAAGTAGAACCAGCCAAGGCTTCTTCTTGAATTATGACAAAGTAGCTGAATGGAGCTCCACTGTTGTCTTCCCTCTCCTATTTCAAAAAAGAGCATATACTCTATTCTGATACGGTTTACTTTAATAGTAATAGAAAAATAAGGAGAAAAGGAGTGCTGATTTTATGATAAGTGCCCTCTACAGCCCTCAGAGTCATTGTGGGGAATTAAACTATCAGCAATAGTTCTTGTCAACAACAATCTTTTTTTTCATCTCTTGCTGAAGGAAATTAGTCACGTGAATGTAATAGAAGAATGAAAGGGGATTAAAAAGCCTTTTCCAACTTCAGAGTTTTCCAGCTGTCTATCATTTTGAGCATTCTTCATCCTAAGGAATGTTCGAAATCCGTATAGCCAGGGTGATAACAAATTTGACCCAGTCATTTCACACCACTGTCTAAAATCAAAAGTAATAAATCCTATGGAAGGTTTGTAGGCAAAACTCAAATTTAATCCAAAAGGAGAAAAGAGATTATTCTTGATCAGTACAAATTCCAAAATCTTCAGTTTACTTTATGAAATACTCAAGAAACTTAAGCCCATTGTACTGGTATCAGATTTAATGATATAAATTATCATTTAATGTTAGTGACATACCTTTTGTGATTATTTTTTCTTCATACTCTTGAATAGCCATTTTGTCTTTCCAGTTAAGAAAATTTACAAACTCCAAATAGTCTATAAAACCGTCTTTATCCAAATCACAGTGATTAAATAAAGAATCCAAAAGTTCATCGTCCAGATCCAAGTTAAGCTGAAAGCATGCCTTTTTCAAATCTTCTCTGTTTATTTTTCGATCACCATCCTTTTTAAAGATGATAATATGAATCTTAGAAACAAATTCCTGTGTGCCAATTTCCTAACAGACTTGCTAAGTAATAAAAGAACTTATATTGTAGAGATTGAATATAACAAATTAAAACACAGTGTGCAAACATAAATTAAATTGAATTAAAGGGTCAACTGAAATAATATTTTAGATGTACTGTCAGCCAATAAAATTTATCAGGTCAATATGAAGTAATGCAACTGATGACATAGATAATGTCTTCTTTCAAACTGAGGCACAAAATTAAAGTTTAATATGTTTAAAATTTTTGAAGTACTTACAAATAACTTTATTTTTCTAGCTGTATAAATTGAATTCTTTCAATGTTAAAAAATGTTGAAAGACTAACTGAAGCTGAGCTGAAATCCTGACTTCTTGATCACTTCCATATAATTCTCTTGGTAGTACCAAGTAAGTGGTTTGCCACTACTATCTTCCGGGTATATTTTTTTTCCCTTTCTTTTCCTTACCTAGACTATAGACCTGGATCCCATAAAAACCAAAGACTGCTTAAAAATGTGTTTTTGTTACAAGTTATAAGAACATTCTATGAATATACATCTACACTTTTTAAAAACTGCAAGTCTTTTTTTAAACACAAGCAATATGTTATTATATAATAATTTAAAGCATTTTAATTAAAAAGAACTTAGAGTAGTTTTTTTCAAAGAATTGCAACATTTACAGTGTGTTTAATGTCATGCCCTTTTTTTAACATAGTCTCCTTCAAAAAGATTTTTTTTTAATTGTCAGGATTATTTTCTTTGCTTTCTTTTTCAGGATCAACTGATTCAGCTCTGTTCTGCCACCAGCTGGGTATTTTTGAATTATCCACAGAATAATTCTGTGCTTCAGTTGCTTCATAACATGAGAACTATTTGTACACTGTTTTACATTGTAGCATAAATATCATTGATGTATCTTAACCATAGTTTGGGTTTGTGGGTGGCATTAATTAGGGCTCTGGATAGGGATCCCTCTGATAGGGACCCAGAGCCCAAAATATGGTTAACATACATAGCTGACAAATTTGTAATTTGGCCCCGTGGAAAATAAAACCTAAACAATTTTCTAACACACCTAAACAACACACACCCCAAAATCAAATTCACCAGGGAAAAGGAAACAAACAAACTACCATTCCTAGATGTACTAATCTACAAAAAAAACAGATGGCACACTAGGACAAACCATATACCAGAAGAAAACACACACCAAGTGCTACCTCAACATCCAATCCCATCACCATCCAGCACAGATAAACTCCGTAGCCAAAACATTAATCGCCAGAACCAAACGCCTGGCAGACAAGGCACACATAAAGACTGAACTATGCACCCTGACTAAAGTACTGACAGCTAACAGCTTCCACAAAAGCAAAATCACCAGCTTGATCCACAAAACACACTGAGACATAATGGAGACCTAGAAGATGAACAGACCTATGGGAACAGCTGTCCTGCAAGGTGTTTGCCTGGCTTGTGGTGTGGAGATCTTTCTATTTGAGAGTGCAGGCTTCCAAATGATTGACAGTCTGGTGGAATCATCTCTTCTCTTCATGCTTTCAGGTCTTTTTTCAATCTCTATGGCTTCTCTGATGATTCTGTGGCTGGGGTTTTCTATAGTGGCTAGGGTTTTGGTGCCATTGAAGTTGATGTTGTGACCTGTGGTTTTCATGTGTTGGACTAGTGAGGAGGTGTTTTCCAGCTTTTTTACTGCATTTTTGTGTTCATCCAGGCAGGTACTTATTCTTCTATTGGTCTGCCCAATGTATGTGGCCGGGCATGATGCACAGGGAACTCCGTATATGCCTTGGTTTTCCATCACAGCACAGCACAGCAGCTACTAAACGTATCCTGAAAAGAACTGAAATGGCTCTACTCAGGAACGAGGTCCACAGTAAGAGATTCAAATTGGTTCAGTTAAACAAAGATTTGCTAGCACTACACCTGGAATTGAGCAGCAAAATCCACCCTCTACTTTGGGATAAGATAAAACAAGTTACAACTTGGAGAGCTGAAACTGAAACCACTTACAAAAATGAGAAACTCTTGAAGAAACTAATGAAATTAGAACATAACAACAAACCCCCCAACAACTCACAACACCTGAAACAATTAGTATATAATGTTTCCAACAGAGAACTCACAAAAACAGAAACAGATATCCTAACCAAAGGATTCAATTATGCCATAGCACCCCAAAAAATCCCCACAGAATCCATCATATGTGCAGTAGAATCCAGCCTAACCAAATTAAATACAGATGAAGCTGATAGAATAAGACACCAGGTTACAAACATCCTATGCACAAGCAAACCACCCAAAAGCAACTTGCACAAAGATGAATACAAAGCGCTATAAACCCTGAAAAATGATAACAGCATAATCATACTCCCAGCAGATAAAGGGAACTAAAAGCCCTGCAAGCCCTAAGGAACGACAGCAGTACAATCATGCTTCCAGCAGATAAACGTAATGCACAGTAGTAATGGATAGAAAAGATTACGAAACAAAATTGACAGACCTACGCCAAGACTCCACATACAAGCCCATAAACACAGACCCAACCACATATCTGGAAAAAATAACCAAGAAGAAAATTATAATCAGCCACATGAGCAAGGAGATCCAACAGATAATCATCCCAAAAGAAAAATTTTCCAGATGCCCCAAATTATATGGCCTTCCAAAAATAAACAAAGAAGGCATACCTCTCAGACCCCTAGTCAGCTCCAAAGAAGCACTACTACAAAATCTAGCTAAACACTTAGCAAAACAACTACAGCCCCATGCTGAAACCGCAGCTTCATATGTACAAAACTCATATCACTTCTTAGAAGTGATCAAAGATCTACACATGGAACAAGAAGATCTGATTGTAAGTTTCGACACACTCTCACACACTCTCAAAACCATCAAAAATAAATACCAGCCAGCTAAAGACCTCATGGAACTAACAGAACACTGCTTAACCAACACATATTTTATATACAAAGGACAAAGATACAAGCAAATTGAAGGAGCCCCTATGGGATCACCACTGTCACCCGTCATTGCAAACCTGTTCATGGAAGAATTCGAATCCAGAGCCCTGGCTAATGCCACCCACAAACCCAAACTATGGCTAAGATACATCAATGACACATTTGTGATTTGGCCCCATGGAAAAGAAAAACTAAAGAATTTCCTAACATACCGAAACAGCACACACCCCAAAATCAAGTTCACCATGGAAATGGAAATAAACAAACAAGTACCATTCCTAGATGTACTAATCTACAAAAGAATAGATGGCACACTGGGACACACCGTATACCAGAAGAAAACATACACCAACCGCTACCTCAACGCCCAATCCCACCACTACCCAGCACAGATAAATTCCGTGGCCAAACTAATCACTAGAACCAAACGCCTGGCAGACAAGACACGGAGAAAGACTGAACTATGCACCCCGACTGAAGTACTGACAGCCAACGGTTTCCACAAAAACAAAATTACCAGCTTGACCCACAAAACACACTAAGACAGAAAAAACATCCTGGCACAGCAGTATGCTAGCCTCAAATTTAAACCAACGGCTGTGATAGCCTGACCCATATACGAACTCCATACAGAAGCCTGATGATGGCAGATGAGATTCTGCTGAAACATTGCTACAACTTTAAAAGCACTACAATGACGTGGGATAATACCCGAAGGAAGCTGAACAGCACACATGTAAGTACCCACGAAAATTAGGAAGCTGAACTGCATATATAGGAAGCCATTGGCTGTCAATACTTCAGTCAGGGTGCATAGTTCAGTCTTTATATGTGTCTTATCTGCCAGGCGTTTGGTTCTGGTAATTAGTGTTTTCGCTACGGAATTTATCTGTGCTGGGTGGTGGTGGGATTGGGTGTTGAGATAGCGGTTGGTGTGTGTTTTCTTTTGGTATATGGTGTGTCGCAGTGTGCCATCTGTTCTTTTGTAGATTAGTACATCTAGGAATGGTAGTTGTTTGTTTATTTCCATTTCCATGGTGAATGGCTTCCACAAAAAAAAAATCACCAACTTGATCCACAAAAACACACCAAGACATAACAGAGACCTAGAAGATCAACAGATCTATGGAACAGCTGTCCTGCTCTACATAAGAGGTACCACAGATAAAATCAGTAAGATACTACACAGGCATCACATCAAGACTGCCTTCAAAACAGACAAAAAAATAGCAGCCATCCTGAGGAACCCCAAAGACAAAATTGACCTGGAAAACCAAGGCATATACGAAATTC
>BLBF01011712.1:0-11602 GCA_015471245.1 Laticauda colubrina | reverse complement strand
AGCTGTAGCCTTGCTACTTTTATATGGTTTTCATAACCACACCCACAGTTGCTATTTTACAGTTAAAGCTGCATACACTAACTATGATTCATAGTTAGTATTTCACCTAAAACAGTTAGGGTGAACAATGTTATCCCTAACAGTTACATTCTCAAACCCCCACTCCTTTAACCTTCAATTATGTACTACTGACCTCACCCCATTCCTAAGAGGTCTGTACATAAGTGCACAATCATGCCTACCATCCTTGTGTACATAAGTGTACATAAGTGCACAATCATGCCTACCGTACTTGTCCTATTTTCCCCATTTATTCTTACCTGTTTCCTGTATTCATACTGTATTCATACATAAGTATACAAGATAATATCCTGTTATCTTGTCAGTGATTGACAAATTAGATTAATTAATCAATTCCTCTCTGAACAATGAGAGAACTTGAGATCACCTATAAGTGCTCCAGATAGTTTTTCCTTAAGAGGTGACCTCAAGTCAGTGATCTCTGGTCAGTTTAAACCTCTAAGAGTGGAAGAATAGCCATCTTCACTGATATTGTGGTCAGAATCTTAATGGATACTAAGTTCACATACTTCTAATTACTTTTGGCAATTGTTCATTAACAGCTTTTCATCTATTATGCCATATTATTAGTATTAATTGTTCTCTGTTTAGAAAAGTTCAGATTAAACTTAAACTGGTTCCTCTTCAGAGATTACCTTTCTATAAGTTTATTTCTATTTTAAATAGCCCACATATCATTTGGCTTATCCTTCTAGTCACTCTTCCAATCTGGGAACAAATTATAAGCAAATCGTAGTACTCCTCTCTCTCTCTCTCTCTCTCTCTCTCTCTCTCTCTCTCTCTCTCTCGCACACACACACAACACATATACACACCCCTCACTATTTATCCTACCATGCATTTTTTATAAATCCTAGGTAATCTTAGGTTAGCTGATAGTTGGTTCAATTTATGGGGAAGAAATAATCTTCAGATGACTTATTATTATATTGAATTTTGAGACCATCAACTTGCCATGTGACTAAGAGCAGCTTACAAAGAGTTCAAAACATCGAAGTACAATAACATATGACTACCATCTCTCCATTGAAACATTCTCATGATCTACATTAGCTGAATTCTGAGCATCCCAGCCAATATTTTTCTTTGTTTACACATCTTTGCTTCCATATTTGTAATCATTCTTAAATCATTCTTCTTTTCAACATGGAAAAGGAAAGAAAAAAAAAGCACAAATCACACTTTTCTTTGAAGTTAGCTGGAAATCTATTAGACACCTGGATAGCATATAAGTTAATAGAATTATTTTACAACCTTACAATTATATTGTTCTGACCATATATCTTCACTCCTTAAGTCCCTTCACTTGCAAAAGCTTTAAAGATTGACTTATTTCTCTACATTTATATTTTATTGACACATCATTTTCTGTGATCTTTTTGACCATTTTACTCCATTCGTAATCTTCTACTCCTGTCAATTTTCTTCTAGTATCCTCTCATATGGAGCAATGTCAATTTTCTTTTACTATCCTCTCATTTGGATTTTTGTGCAACCATCCTTTTTACTCCTTGAATCCTTCTTCAAAGCTAATCTTTTACAAGCAGTTTATGGATCATGTCTCTAAGCCTTATAACTCATGTCATCATATTAGTTTTGCTTACATATGTTTCAGTTTCCTCCTCTCTTTTTGTAATCTTTTCCTATATTTCTCATAGGAAGATAAGAATAATTACAAAATTACAAAATAATTTCCTCTGGGGATCTCTCAGTCAATTTTGCAGTGAAGCATACCATATGCAAATAGTACCATCATCATCAAAAATGCAGTTATTCACACTGGAAGGACACTTATTATGATTGAAAAAACTCAGATGGAATTTTTAACTACTAGAAATTCTTGATTTGCTGGAAGTAAACCTGTACATCTGTACCAAATGATACATCAATCAATTTAATGAGACCTCCAGAGTACTCTTGTGTGAATTCACACAATACTGCATTCAAATGCATATTTTTATCTGCATTAATACGAACTGTCTGTAAAGTTACATTAGCCTTCTGGGTCCATTATGAAATACAGATACAATCAGATCGACTGTTTTTTTCATTTGTCACATTGTATTATAAACACAAGAAGTTGGCTTAAAGTTTTGGGATTTGTTTTCCAACTCATAACATTTGTTACAAATCTGCTCAGTTGGAATTAGGGCTCAATTCTGTTATTCTGTTATTCATTTATAGGGTTATCAACGTTTAGCCCTCTGAATGTTAATATTGTATTTTTTTTTCATGTATTTTCATGGGTACAGGTCTGTAGGTCTAGGTGTGTTTGGTGTGTAGGTCTAGGTGTCTTTTCCCGTGTAAGATTAAGAGCATCTTGGCGATGTTTCGGTGAGGTCCCACTCGCCATCCTCAGGCTGCTGCTTTCAGCTTCATGCCACTGCAAGCAGTGTGTGATCGGAGCTGCCATTTCTCTATAAACACTGGTGGTGATGGGCTGGTTGGCTGTGCTGCTGCCTCTTGATTGGTTGATGGAGTTGATGTTGATATAATGGGCTGTGTGATGGCCTTGTGAATTTTGTTGTGGAGATATCCTGGAACTTGTGCTGTAATCTCCTGTGTCATTCGTTTTGTAGTGATCTTTTTTCCATTAGCCTCTTGTGCATTAACAGCTTGGGTAATGGGTTGTGTGATGGGTTTGTGAGTTCTTTTATTGTGGTATCCTGGGTCCTGTGTTATAATCTCCTGGGTCATTTGTGTTTTGATCTCTTTTCCATTAGCCTCGTGTGTAGTAATGGCTTGGGTAATGGGTTGTGTGATGATCTTGTGAGACTTATTGCTGTGGTATCCTTGGTCTTGTGCTGTGATATCCTGGGTAATTTGTTGTGTTGGAACTTCTTGAGTTCTTGTGGTGTAATTTCCTGACTTTTTTGATGCGTTATCCTGAGCAGGTGCCTGTGATGTAGCATTCTGGGTTTTAGTCTGGCTTCGAGTATGGGGTCTGGGTCTGTGTTCTTGGCGTGTGTCAGCTTGTTTGGTTTTGGGATCAGGGGGTGCAACGAACACTATACAGAAGCCTGATGATGGCAGATGATATTCTACTGAAACATTGCTACAACTTTAAAAGCACAACTATAATGACGTTGGAAAATACCTGAACAAAGTTGAATAACATACATACATACATACATACATACATACATACATACATACATATAAAATTAAAGGCAGCTACTTTCATTTACTGAAAATAATAGCAGAAATATGGGATGATATAGAAAATTCTGCTCTTCCTGTTCCCCCTATATTGCTGGGCACAGATACTTCCCCCATATCTTGACCTTTGTCCTAATGGTATAATGGCAAGATATAGGTAAAACCAGCACAGGTAGGAAAAGCATTAAAATTATTTTACCCATGCTTTATCATTCATTTCCAAGGGGAAGTAAAAAGCAAATAAAATTGCCAATATTCATTGCAACCGAATAGGAAGTTAGCCTGTCTCTTAGCTCTTCCTAAGGAGAAAACATAGGTATGGCTGTCTTGAGAGGTTTTCTTGAGAGATATCAATCTTCATAATCTTCAGCACTCATCAGGCAAACCATTTTTCTCAATGCTGGAGGGCACAGTGGTGCATGTTCATTATGGAAGCAACAATGATTGATTGCTCTTGCAATCCAACTTTCTTTCTAAGACCAGGTTAGCATTAAAAGATTGTAGCCAATCTTGCCTTTCATCAGAAATAAAAAGAGTTAAGGCCTGGCCCCACTGGCCAACGGATGCAAAACGTATGCATAAAGGACACAGTGGACAAGCAAAATTTCAGGGGTGGCTCCATCCATTGTCATCCACTCCAAAAAGTGGAGAAAATTTGCATAAACAGAACAGAAAAGAATGGAAAAGAATGGACGTGGGTAGTATGTAGTGGGGATGTTAAACGGATGTTCATCAGAAGCCTAACGGATGAAAGTGGATGGAAGAAGATGACACCTCCGAAGGGGTTCCGGGGGATAATTGCGAAGCGGACACATAACGGATGAAGTGGATGAATCACGTATTCCTAAAGGAAAGAAAGGGGATGCCGTGCGGATGTATATTGGATGCAAACTGTTCACTGCGCATCCTTTCTATTTCCATGCTACTAACGATGCATAGATGTTCTTTCCTCCCTCTTTCCGTTTTCAGCTGCAATGGAAGTGAGTTGCGAGGATGCCAAGAGGATGCAGAGAGGATACAGCGGATGTTTAACGGATGATAAACGGACATGGAACGTTTGTTGCTCGTATGTCATGGATTTACATTGTACACAGCGGAAAGTTCATCCATTCACAAAGTTTTGTGCAGCTCAAAACTTCTTGCATGGATGAAATCGCAGTGGATGGATGCTCAACGGATAGAGTGTATGAAACACATATGCAATGAGTACACAACAGTTGGATAGCATTTTCCAATGGATGGCAAGCTTTTTTTTACATTTTATATCCTCTTTGCATCTGTAAGTGCAGTGGGACCGGGCCTCAAGTTAGGAAAACTCTAATGTTATAGAAAAAATAAAAATTAAAAAATGGAGGAAAAATGGGGCAAAACAATGCTAGGACCATGGAATGCAGGATGACTGGTAAATAAAAGTAGGATTCTTATAAATGTTGCTGCAGTTTGCTTTTTTAATCATTTTTAAAATATTCTTTTAGAACATATAGGTGCTACTCTTATTTGTTCAATTCCTTTATGCAATGTTTTCTAAGTGATCTTTGATTTTTTTTCAGGTAGTTCTAGCAATTTTTTTCTCTTACATCTATTCTTTTGTTTCTTTTCACCATTTTTTTCTATTCCTTGTCCTTTTTTCTCATTTAATCTTTCTAAATGATAAAATATAAAATGTACTTCAGGTAGCAGGAAAGAGAGAAACAGAGCAAGTGTCTGGTTTGGTGCAGCAACCAAACAAGATAGGTCCAGATTTGAACAGATAGTTAGGACTACAGAAAAAAACATTTGCAACCAGCCTACTTTCCACTGAGAACCTGTATACTACATGGATCAGAAAGAGGGGCTGAGAAAATATTTATAGACCTCTCAAATCTGGACATAAACTGTTTCAACTCAGGACTCCACTGTAGGGTATTACAAACCCAAACAAGAAACAAAAACAACTTTTTTCCCACTTGTGCCATCTCTCTCTGAACACCTAATTCCCACAGCACTGTCTTATGTCTAAGGATATTTATACTGTCATATCTAAGAATAAATATTTATGTAGAAGGGCTGTATTGGTATTATCCTTCTCATTGTTCCTACTTGCTTCTCCTATTGGTATTTTATGCTTTTATTACTTTGTTGTTTGTATGTATAATAAAAGCTTATGCACTGGAGACAAATTTCTTGTGTGTCCAATAATACTTGGCCATTAAAGAATATTATGTTATATAAAGGGAAAGCTTCCATTTGTTTCACATACACAAGTTTAGGCTTGCATACTGAAAAACATATGACCAAGAAAAGAATAGAGTTTTGAAAAGAGTTTTGAATTAAATGAGAAGTGGCAATCAATCGACAGATGTTCTGGGAGTAAACCTCAGCATAAGAGATATAAAAACAAAAAATAAGCATAATAATATTAGTTTAACATTTTCATTGCAATAAGATTGCTAGAGGGATATGTAGACCTGTTGAGTCACATATATATTTATTGGAGGAAAAGCTACCAATCATTCACTTACGTACAACTGTGTAATTAATATTTATGGTTATGAATGATAGTTACAGATAAGTACTACACGTAGAGTTTACAATGAACTCCCAAAATTAATTTGATGTAATAGAATCCTGGAATCATTTTTTTTTCTTTTCAAATCACACTGAAAGAAAAATATAAAAAGAGTGAATGATCAACAGTATTTTTTTTATCTCCCTTTAAATAAAATAAAAAGCTATTGTGCCATTTAATGAGCATTTTCATCATTTTTGGTAATATTTATTTTATTTATTATCCTGCCTATATTACTTTATAGATAATCCAAAATACATATAGTTGGTTGGGCTAAAAGAGAATGATTGGCCCAAAGTCATCCAGCCAGCTTTCATGGCTAAGGTAGAGCTACAACTTAGTCTCCTGGTTTCAAGGCCAGCAACTAAATCATTACATCAAACCACCTCAAATGTTGCCTTAAAAGCTTTGATTTTTTTAAATCATTCATCTTACTAGGCATTTTAGTAATGCCTGTGCCCTTTGAATGAAACTCTCTATTCAAACCCATCTAGACAAAGTATAGAAGTGCAGATTAGGAAGAGAAAAGTTTTATATCCATCCATCCAGCTATTGCCCTCAAAATGCACATGAGAATTGAAAGAACATTATTCAAAGTTCAGAATAAAGCAGAAAAAAGAGTCCTTAAATTATTTGATAGTCTTTCCTATTCTATCCAATATATCGTGTCAAAATAATAAGTAAGCAGCTGCTCAGAGGATATAAGAATTCATTAATGTTGTTCATTCCCAAACCACTCACCCACTTCTGTATCATGACTATAAGAATAATGATTCTCTTTCCTGGGCAAAGTGTCAAAATATATTAATCTAAATGATCTGGAGAAGCATTAAATAACCACAGGATTAAGTTAATAAGTAGAATTCTTTACGTCTAATTTGAAATACCACCCTTTTAATATCAACATGCATTAGGCTTTATCACAATTATATGTATGCATTAACCTTTATGTTCTTGACTTGCTATGAAATTTGAAGGGCATCCTTTTAGGAGCAAGAACGTGCCTTATCCCAAACTTCGATCTTCTGCATTTGCAGTTTACCATTTATATCTGAATGAAACTTTGACACTTTGAATGAGGATGTGACCCATTTAATCACATGAAGTGAACCCAAGAAAGGAGAAACAGTAATGGAAAGATCAGCATGATGTTGCAATGGAAAATTATTCAAATAATTTGAACTTACATGTCACAAGTTCTCTCCTTTCACCAGAAGTAGAAGAAGCTTGCACAACAGAAATTTGTATTTCTTTTCATATATGGTTCACATTTTTACTAGATTACAAAAAGTAATGTAGATTTTTCATAGAAATTCTCACTTTGAAGTTTGAAGCTTTTGGCATACTGTTTTCTGTCTAGCTTTCTTTAATGCTCTTTAATATACCTAGTAAAGGACTCTCTTTTTACATTGCTTTTATATAATTGGGAAATGATTATTTCATTTTTATTTTATGATTGAATAATGCTGAATCTACTTTTCCTTGTGCAAATGTATCTCCCCATCCATTCAATAAATATTTCAGAATATGATTGAATACCAGAGGTAGACTTCTTCCTAAGAGTCATTTTCTAGATTTCTTTTGCATGACTTTTGCATTAATCCAAATACTAACATAGTGAAAAATGGGGTGAAGGAAGAATTCTAGCTCAAAACTAAAAAAATATCCTTTCAAACATTTTGTCATCTTCAATAAAATCATAAAGATAGTTTTGTGTCATAGTTCCATTGTATAGTTGGCAAATTCAATATAGTGCGTTCATGGATAATTACAGTCTAAGTTTTATAAATGAATTATCATTTGCAATTTTATAATCTGTTAATCTCCTGATATTCTTGTTGATGATGAAGCATGGCCAATTAATCCAGATATCCTTCTAATGCTGTCCATATCACCTGGTATTTTTTTTCTTTTCAGCTAAAATATTTAGAAGATTTATGAAAAAAATAAGGGTTACCTGAAGCTGTTTACTAAATAGAACAGAACAGAACAGAGTTCTTTATTGGCCAAGTTTGATTGGACACACAAGGACTTTGTCTTGGTGCAAATACTCTCTGCATATATGAAAGAAAAATACATTCATCAAGAGTCAAGAACCATAGGTTCGACACTTAATGATAGTCAGAGGGTACAATAAGCAATCAAATCATACTAGGAAACAGTCAATATAAATCGTAAGGATACAAGTGGCAAAGTTACAGTCATACAGTCACAAGCAGAAGGGGATGGGTGAGAAGGAGTGATGAGAAGATTAACAGTAATAGTAGTGCAGACTTTGTAATACTTGAACAATGTTGAGGGAATTACTTGCTTAGCAGAGTGATGGCTTTTGGGAAAAAACTGTTCTTGTGTCTAGTTGTTCTGGTAGGCAGCGCTCTAGAGCATTGTTTTGAGGGAAGGATTTGAAATATTTTGAATTTAGACAATTATATATTCAGTATTTTTGATATGCTGCTGTGGAAAAGTGATGCTCATTCTAACACTTGTTATTTCTCTACAAAGGCAAGGAAATTATTTTTATTATTAATCCAGGCTAAAATCTTCTATTGTTGTATGTCAACAAGACATAAAGAAAATATTAAAGAAAGTTTCTTTTTCCTTTGTTTTTTGGAGGGGGAGATATAATTGCATGTTCAGATCTTAAACTTGTGTGAATGTCTGCTTTCAATAGGCAATTGATTAAGAATAGCACATTTAATTTTTCAACAATAAATATCTCTTACACAGAATGTACGCTAACTGATCAATCAGTGACTCTTCCCTATTTTGTGTAAGACTTTCACAGAATTCTGCAGTTTTACAGTGTCTGAAAACTGTGCAAAATAGAAAAAAATAAATTATGTTTTGTATGTGTGTGTGTATGTGTGTATGTGAGTTTGTGTGTGTATACGCATGTGAAGGAGGGGGGAGCGAGAGAGAGATACAATCCTCTGGTGGGATTCAATTTTTTTTAACTACTGGTTCTGTGGACATGGCTTGATGGGTGTGGCAGGGGATAGATACTGTAAAAGTTGTAGCAACGTTTTGGCAGAATCTCATCTGCCATCATCAGACTTCTGTATTGAGTTCATATGTGAATCAGGCTATCACAGCCATTTCAGTTTTAAATTTGAAGCTCGCCTACTGTTAAGCCAGAATGGTTTTTTCTTCATCCTGATTGGTTGGGAGTCTTGGTCTGTGTTTATTGGTCTTGGAGTTTGCTGTGTTCTGCTTGATTGGTGTTTCGAATTTTTCTGCCTGTTTTGTGGCTTTGATTGGCTGGCAACATTGTGTTACTGTATTGGAGGCTTTTAGTGCAACTTGGCTCCAAGTAAAAGGATGGCTATTATTTATTAGGAAGCTAGGTTTCATCTGGGTGCCTGATGGGGTGAGTTTGAGCTGGAGGTATCAAAGGGAATCTGTTTGTGCCCAGGTGTTTGCCAGGCTTGTGGTGTGGAGATCTTTCTATTTCAGAGTGCAGGCTTCCAAATGATTGACAGTCTGGTAGAATCATCTCTTCTATTCATGCTTTCAGGTCTTTTTTCAATCTCTATGGCTTTTCTGATGATTCCGTGGCTGGGGTTATCTATTGTGGCTAGGGTTTTGGTGCCATTGAAGTTGATGTTGTGACCTGTGGTTTTCATGTGTTGGACTAGTGAGGAGGTGTGTTCCAGCTTTTTTACATACCTCCTCACTAGTCCAACCCATGAATATATATACATACATACATACATACATACATACATACATACATATACATATACATATACAAATACATATACATATACATATACATATACATATACTTGGTTTTCGCGGGTACTTACATGTGTGCTGTTTAGCTTCCTTCGGGTATTATCCCACGTCATTGTAGTTCTGTTAAAGTTGTAGCAACGTTTCAGCAGAATCTCATCTGCCATCATCAGGCTTCTGTATGGATGTGTGTCTCACAGCTTTTGGTTTCAAATTTGAGGCTGGTCCATTTTGATTGGCTAGGAGCCTGGGTCTGTGTTCATTAGACTTGGAGTTTGATTGATTGGTGTTTCTGGTTTCTTCTGTCTGTTTTGTGGCTTTGATTGGCTGGCAACACTCTGTTCTTGTGTTGGAGGCTTTCAGTGCAGCTTGGCTTCGTGTGAAAGGACGGCTCTTATTCATCAGCAAGCTAGGTTTCACCTGGGTGCCTAGTGGGGGGGGGTTTGAGTTGGAGGCATCAGAGGGAGTCTGTCTGTGCTCAGGTGTTTGTCTGTTTTGTGTTGTGGAGATCTTTCTATTTGAGAGTGCAGGTTTCCAAATGATTGACAGTCTGCTGGAATCATCTCTTCTATTCATGCTTCCAGGTCTTTTTTCAATCTCTATGGCTTCTCTGATGATTCTGTGGTTGGGGTTTTCTATAGTGGCTAGAGTTTTAGTGCCATTGAAGTTGATGTTGTCACCTGTGGTTTTCATGTGTTGGACTAGTGAGGAGGTGTGTTCCAGCTTTTTTACTGCATTTTTGTGTTCATCTAGGCGGGTACTTATTCTTCTATTGCATACCTCTCAGACCCATAGTCAGCTCCATAGGAGCACCATTACAAAACCTAGCTAAATATTTAGCAAAACAACTACAGCCCCATGCTGAAACCGCAGCTTCATATGTAAAAAACTCATACCACTTCTTAGAAATGATCAAAGATCTACACGTAGAACAAGAAGATCTGCTTGTAAGTTTCGACGTGGTTTCACTATTCACTCAAGTCCCAATAAAAGAAACTCTTGAAATAATCAAAAATAAATACCAACCAGCCAAAGACCTCATGGAACTAACAGAACACTGCCTAACCAAAACATATTTCATATACAAAGGACAAAGATACAAGCAAATTGAAGGAGCCCCTATGGGATCACCACTGTCACCCGTCATTGCAAACCTGTTTATGGAAGAATTCGAATCCAGAGCCCTGGCTAATGCCACCCACAAACCCAAACTATGGCTAAGATACATCGATGACACATTTGTGATTTGGCCCCATGGAAAAGAAAACCTTAACAATTTCCTAACACACCTAAAAAACACACACCCCAAAATCAAGTTCACCATGGAAACGGAAATAAACAAACAACTACCATTCCTAGATGTACTAATCTACAAAAGAACAGATGGCACACTGGGACACACCATATACCAAAAGAAAACACACACCAACCGCTACCTCAATGCCCAATCCCACCACCACCCAGCACAGATAAATTCCGTAGCGAAAACACTAATTACCAGAACCAAATGCCTGGCAGACAAGACACATATAAAGACTGAACTAGGCACCCTGACTGAAGTATTGACAGCCAATGGCTTCCACAAAAACAAAATCACCAACTTGATCCACAAAAACACACCAAGACATAACAGAGACCTAGAAGACCAACAGATCTATGGAACAGCTGTCTTGCCCTACATAAGAGGTACCACAGATTAAATCAGTAAGATACTACACAGGCATCACATCAAGACTGCCTTCAAAACAGACAAAAAAATAGCAGCCATCCTGAGGAACCCCAAAGACAAAATTGACCTGGAAAACCAAGGCATATACGAAATTCCCTGTACATCATGCCCGGCCACATACATTGGACAGACCAATAGAAGAATAAGTACCCGCCTAGAGGAACACAAAAATGCAGTAAAAAAGCTGGAACACACCTCCTCACTAGTCCAACACATGAAAACCACAGGTCACAACATCAACTTCAATGGCACTAAAACCCTGGCCACTATAGAAAACCCCAGCCACAGAATCATCAGAGAAGCCATAGAGATTGAAAAAAGACCTGACAGCATGAATAGAAGAGATGATTCCA
>BLBF01011702.1:0-14259 GCA_015471245.1 Laticauda colubrina | reverse complement strand
TGGTGGGGGGGTTAGGTTGGAGCTTTCAGAGAGAGTCTGTTTTTGCCCAGGTGTTTGCCTGGCTTGTGGCATGGAGATCTTTCTATTTGAGAGTGCAGGCTTCCAAATGATTGACAGTCTGGTGGAATCATCTCTTCTATTCATGCTGTCAGGTCTTTTTTCAATCTCTATGGCTTCTCTGATGATTCTGTGGCTGGGGTTTTCTATAGTGGCCAGGGTTTTAGTGCCATTGAAGTTGATGTTGTGACCTGTGGTTTTCATGTGTTGGACTAGTGAGGAGGTGTGTTCCAGCTTTTTTACTGCATTTTTGTGTTCATCTAGGCGGGTACTTATTCTTCTATTGGTCTGTCCAATGTATGTGGCCGGGCATGATGTACAGGGAATTTCGTATATGCCTTGGTTTTCCAGGTCAATTTTGTCTTTGGGGTTCCTCAGGATGGCTGCTATTTTTTTGTCTGTTTTGAAGGCAGTCTTGATGTGATGCCTGTGTAGTATCTTACTGATTTTATCTGTGGTACCTCTTATGTAGGGCAGGACAGCTGTTCCATAGATCTGTTGGTCTTCTAGGTCTCTGTTATGTCTTGGTGTGTTTTTGTGGATCAAGTTGGTGATTTTGTTTTTGTGGAAGCCATTGGCTGTCAATACTTCAGTCAGGATGCATAGTTCAGTCTTTATATATGTCTTATCTGCCAGGCATTTGGTTCTGGTAATTAGTGTTTTCGCTATGGAATTTATCTGTGCTGGGTGGTGGTGGGATTGGGCGTTGAGGTAGCGGTTGGTGTGTGTTTTCTTTTGGTATATGGTGTGTCCCAGTGTGCCATCTGTTCTTTTGTAGATTAGTACATCTAGGAATGGTAGTTGTTTGTTTATTTCCGTTTCCATGGTGAACTTGATTTTGGGGTGTGTGTTGTTTAGGTGTGTTAGGAAATTGTTTAGGTTTTCTTTTCCATGGGGCCAAATCACAAATGTGTCATCGATGTATCTTAGCCATAGTCTGGGTTTGTGGGTGGCATTAGCCAGGGCTCTGGATTCGAATTCTTCCATGAACAGGTTTGCAATGATGGGTGACAGTGGTGATCCCATAGGGGCTCCTTCAATTTGCTTGTATCTTTGTCCTTTGTATATGAAATATGTGTTGGTTAGGCAGTGTTCTGTTAGTTCCATGAGGTCTTTAGCTGGTTGGTATTTATTTTTGATGATTTCAAGAGTTTCTTTTATTGGGACTTGACTGAATAGTGAAACCATGTCGAAACTTACAAGCAGATCTTCTTGTTCTACGTGTAGGTCTTTGATCATTTCTAAGAAGTGGTATGAGTTTTGTACATATGAAGCTGCGGTTTCAGCATGGGGCTGTAGTTGTTTTGCTAAGTATTTAGCTAGGTTTTGTAATGGTGCTCCTATGGAGCTGACTATGGGTCTGAGAGGTATGCCTTCTTTGTGTATTTTTGGGAGGCCATATAATTTGGGGCATCTAGAAGATTTTTCTCTTGGGATGATCGTCTGTTGGATTTCTTTGCTTATGTGGCTGGTTATAATTTTCTTCTTGGTTGATTTTTCTAGATATGTGGTTGGGTCTGTGTTTATAGGTTTGTATGTGGAGTCTTGGAGTAGGTCTGTCAATTTTGTTTCATAGTCTTTTCTGTCCATTACTACTGTGGCATTTCCTTTGTCTGCTGGGAGTATTATTATGCTGTTATCATTTTTCAGGTATAAAAGTTTTCGCAGGTACTTACATGTGTGCTGTTCAGCTTCCTTTGGGTATTATCCCACATCATTGTAGTGCTTTTAAAGTTGTCACAACGTTTCAGCAGAATCTCATCTGCCATCGTCAGGCTTCTTTATTGAGTTTATATGTGGGTCAGGCTACCACAGCCATTGGTTTTAAATTTGAGGCTAGCCTATTGCTGTCCCAGGATGGTTTTTTTAACATCCTGATTAGTTGGGAGTCTTGGTCTGTGTTTATTGGACTTGGAGTTTGTTTGATTGGTGTTTCTGGTTTCTTCTGTCTGTTTTGTGACTTTGATTGGCTGGCAACATTGTGTTCCTGTGTTGGAGGCTTTCAGTGCAGCTTGGCTTCGTGTGAAGGGACGGCTGCTATCCATTAGGAAGCTAGGTTTCATCTGGGTGCCTGGATGGGGTGTGTTTGAGCTGGAGGTATCAGAGGGAGTCTGTTTGTGCCCAGGTGTTTGCCTGGCTTGTGGTGTGGAGATCTTTCTATTTGAGAGTGCAGGCTTCCAAATGATTGACAGTCTGGTGGAATCGTCTCTTCTATTCATGCTTTGAATATTGATACAGAAGCCTGATGATGGCAGATGAGATTCTGCTGAAACGTTGCTACAACTTTAAAAGCACAACTTCAATGACATGGGATAATACCCAAAGGAAGCTGAACATTACTACATATATATGTAGTAATATATATATGGTATGTGCGTGCGTGTAAACTTTTTCATATTAAACAGTTGAAGGCTTAAAAGCAAATCAATCAGTATATGATCTATTGTATAAGGAATTAAAAATAAAAATGAAGGCTAGCATTAATTACATAGTATTTGTAGCGTGAACAAGTAGAATATCCCAACTTGGAAAATCAGTGAAAATGGAAATGAAAAATGGAAAACACACTTAAGAATGAAATTAATCCATTATAAATTATTTTGTATATTTTTTCCTGTTGCTTATAATCCTTTATTAAAAGATAATACATACATTCATATACTCATGCAAATTCACATTAATATATAACCCATCCACAACTGTTCTGCAACAAGAAAAAGAAAATAAAGGGAAATACTTTAGGAGGAAAGGGAATAATTAAAAAAAAGTGGACATAGATTTTCCTACTCATTTTATTGAAATAGAATCCTTCAAATCATGTTTTCTTTTTTTTTTTTCTCCATTCATTCGTGGACTACAAATCTGTCTCTTTGTAGTTATTCCTATACTACAAAGAAGTCCTTCAAATCTGATGTGTGGTGGTATATTTTGCTTCCAATCAGCTTCTGCGAGAGAGTAATTTTAGAATTTGACTATAACTCTTGGACTCTTTTGCCAGTTTGAGTAGAAATTCTATAGACATTTTTCCAACACATTAAGAAGGCACCAGCTTTGAAAATGTTCATTTAGCCTTATTTTCTAATCTGTTCAAACTCTTGTGGGAAAAAAAACCTTTAGTGTCTGTTAAGTTTGACAGTTACGGCAAAGCATCCTTTATCCTTTCATAAATGCAAGTTGTTAAAAAAAATGTCATGACAGCCTTTGACCTGGAAAATAGCATTTACATTTCAGCTTCTTAAAGTTATACACCTGTCACAATAAAATGTAACAGACAGGTTGTAACCTTATCTACTAGCATATTGATTTTCTGCCAGAATGAAGGGAAGGAAATGCATATGATAAGGTCAGTTCTTTTTAAACTCAATACAAATTAAATGGATAGTTGAGTGCCATGACCAAAGGAACTGGATGATCTGAACTTGTCCATTCTCCAGTGTCTCCATCTTCAGGTTCACGAGTAACCACAGGCTTAAAAGATTTCACAAAATATGAAACCTTGGACACTTGCCCAGGATTTATAGTGGGAAAGTTGGTGCCCATTTGAGTACTACTGTGAAATGTTTCCCTTCTAATAAAACATTAAAGAAAGCTTATATTGAAGAACAGGTATAGTGGCACTTTTACTCAGAATATTCTGATTACCAGGACTAGATAATGTCGATATTTATTTATTTCACATTTTATAGACTGCAAAGTACTTGGAACAGTTCACAAAACCCCATGAAAAAACAAGGATTACAATCAGCAGCCAATTATCAACAAGATTGTTGAAACAAATCTTTGCTGCCTGCTAAAAAAAGGAACCTAAATTCTTGGGAAAGGAAAGTCCTATAAGGAAGATTGTAAGAGGAAATAATACAAGAAAAAAAATCATGGGCAGATTATTTGCTTATTGAAAGAATGGCTCTTTAGTTGAAAGAAACTTTCAAAGCAATTTACCAGCGATCATCCTCATTTCTGAAAGTGATTGTACACTATAAACAAGATAACAAAGTGAATAAGATACAACAGTTCATTTAGGGACCGTTGAAAGTACAGCATGGAAAAAAGTGACTATGACAATTTTTCACTCTTTTGACTTTTGCAGCATCCCCATAGTCACATGATCAAAATTTTGGCACTTGGTAATTGACTCAGTTCAGACAGCTACAGTGCTCCAGGGTCATGTATACCCTTTTGCAACTTTCTGACAAGCAAAGTCAATGGGGAAACTAGATTCACTTAGCAGCTGTGTTACTAACTTAACAACTGTACTAATTCACTTACCAACTGTGCCAAGAAAGATTGTAAAATGAAGCAAAATTCTATTAACAACTGTTTCATTTATCAATGGAAAATTTTGGGTTCAATAGTGGTCATAAGTCAAGGACTAGCTGTATTAAGGATCATTATCAATTTAAAAATGGAAACTGAACAAGGAGAGATTTAACCTGGAAATAAGGAGTAATTTTCTGACAGTGAGAACAATCTACCAATGGAACAGCTTTGCCTTCAGAAGTTGTGGAAGCTTCATCACTGGAAGGTTTCAAGAAGAGATTGAGCTGCCATTTGTTACAAATAGTGTAGGAGCTCTCGCTAGGGCCGGGGTTGGACTAGATGACCTACAAGGTCCCTTCCAACTCTGATTATCTGTTATCTGTTAAAATATGAACCATCTTGTAATGGAATTTATGTTTACCCACAAAGAAATAAAGCGGAAGCAGTATGCTCCGTCCCATAATTAGGTAGACCAGGTTGCCCTGATAGACTGGTCCCATTGGAAAACACACTTCATCTTGTAGTAGAATAAGACTGGTGAAAACTAAAGAAATAAATATAGAACACATTAAAAAGCCCTTTAGTAATTATCAGCTTCCACAATGGCAGAAATTACATCGGAGATGAGAAACCTCCAACTATGTTTCCTAGAATACCTCACTATTTTTGAATGTTAATCGTGAAATACAAAAATGTCCCACTTTGCCAAGAAGATAAAAAGAGCACATTGTGATGATGACATGAGAAAAGAAAACCTACATATGTCATAGTGATTACGATATAGAAAACAATACAAAAGAAGAAGAAAACAGCAAATGGACCATATGAAAAGAATTATATGGAACTATAAATAACAATATAAAATTAGTTCAGTCCTCAAATCTTTTCTGAAATTTTGGTCATATAACATCATCTTCTCATTTTCAGAACACACAAGGGACTTTTCAAAACTAGATGATGAGCTAATATTCTAGATGCTCTTTCTTCTTTTCCACAGTTATCCTAAAGTTGAGCAACCATCGAAATCAAATTATTGTAAATGCAGAAATAAATCAATTGGTCTTTTCCTGAGTTCTTCTGTCACTGATCTGTAGTTTGGCTTATGAATGTAACAATCATATGACATATTTCAGTCACTTAAAATGTATATGCTACCTATATCGAAGTAGCTCCTAATATTGCAGTATATTGAGCTATTAAAGATTTCCTTTCTCAAGCTTATTATTATATATTGGTGTTCATGATCTCTGTACCTTGTTAAATATTTTTTCTAAACTTCTTAATAATTTGATAAGCCAAGCTGCAACGTTATCCCCTTTGGACAAGAGACTTCAAAATATGTTCCGGAGTAAGCACAACATCGACTAACTTATGATAGGAAGGGAAGAAATTTGAAGGAAGTTTAGGTAAAGACAATTGATGCAAATTATGGTACCCATATTTGGAAATCCATGTTAATTGAAGCATGACAAATTAGACCTGAACATAAAGGATATAAATTCTTTCTCAACTTGAGCATATTTCAAATGCATGTGTTTTGAACTCCCAGAATCCCGTATGTAGCATTACCATTATTACTGAAAATTCTGGGAGTTGTTCCACCCAAATGGGAGTGCTTCAGATGGGACAAAAGCAGTATAACTTCAGTTTCAATTCTTGCAAGGAATGAAATAAAAAATTTTTCTTCATTTAATTAGACTAATTAATTAATTAATTAGACAAAATAAATTAGACTGGAATATATTAGGCCTGAAATAGGCATGAACTGAACTGAACACTTCTATTCTTGATTTGCGGTGTCCTTATGGATTCTTTATATAAATTTAATGAAAGAGTATTAAAGATTCAGATATCCATGCCTCCAGATAATGCGGAACTGGAATATAATCCATTTTATCATAATTGATCTCTGTTGTGTATATATCTTGAACTTCTGCAAAATCCATGAATTTACATGTCTAACGAAGAAGGCATCTAGCTCATGGAGTACTTTTAGCAATAAGCACAAGGTAAATGTTAATAGAGAAATAGCTTAGAAGCACAATCTGGTTGAAAAATTAGTTTAGTGAACAAGGATAGTTGAACAAAAGCAAATCCAATGTTAAAAATTATTTGATTGCAGTTTAATTGGTAGGGTGGTTGTGTATATACACACACACACATTTAAATACCTCAGTCTGGTATTCTGCAGATAAATTGGGAATGTAACTCCTTAAATTAAAGGCCGAGAAAGAGTTAAAATTACCAAAGGACCGCAGAAAGATTCAGTTAACAACTTTAGAAGCAAATTCATTCTTAGGCTTTAAGCCTGTTGTGGCTGTTAGCAAATTATTATGACTGAGAATAAAATGTCTGTATTCAGAGACGTTATACTTCTGATAGCCAACTGGGAGACAACTTTAGCCATAATGCCCTACCTGTGGGATTTCCAATTGTATATAGATCATCACTCCCTGCTGGAATCAAAATGCTGTCCTAAAAAGAGTTTGGCCTGAATGTTCCAGCAAGACAATTCTATCTATCTATCTATCTATCTATCTATCTATCTATCTATCTATCTATCTATCTATCTATCTATCTATTTATTTATTTATTTATTTATTTAACAAAGGAAGGGCATCTTAGCTATATATAATTCAGGGGAAATATTTCCCAATCCACCAAATTTCCCTTCTAAAATCAATGGGGATTGAAACAATAAGCAAGGAATGGGGCCTCTTAGTTGTCAAACAAGATTATAGAATGAAAAGTAACTAAATTTCTAGAATTGTCTTTTAAGTAATTAAAACACTGGAGCTTATATTCTTGCTCACCATTCGTGATTTGAAAGATTATTTACATCTGTATAGTAAGTAACAAACATTATGGAGGCCATGGCATTCCAGGATAAGGCCTTTTCTAATAGGATTTTTTTTCTCCTTATTCAATTTTATTGTGACTGGAATACAATTATACAAACTGTAATCTGATTTAGAAGGAACCCTTTTTCAGCTTTGGTGGTGTTACTTCCTACACACAGACCAAGATAGATAAATGACTGCAACAAAACTTCACAAAATTAGTGTTTCCTCTTAATGTGGCAATGAGCTCTAATTTGATTGGTAAAAAATTCATTTGGTGTACCTCTGCCCCTTTTCTGCTGGATAATGAAAATTTATATCTGTGTTTTAGACATCTGGGGAAGGCGTGACAGCTTTGGGCCCGAATGAAAGATTATACTGCAGTGACCCCTGTCAGCATTTCCTCACACTCTGGTTACCCGAAACCCAACAGCAGTCAAGCATTTTTTTTCCTTTTTCCTTTTTTTCTTTTTCTTTTTGCACCAGAGCAGATTCTCCATTTATTTTGTAAGGTTAACGACACTGTAAATCTAATAGGCCATTTTAGTGCCATTGTGTGGGTATTAAAAATCATATGATTGGTCAAAACCATATGGCTATGGTTTGGCATTGTCTGATAGTGGGAATGGCAGGCTGTTTCAGAGTTCAAGAGCTAAGCATGATTCCAATTATTTGCTCAGAGAGAGAAAGAGGGAGCACAGCTTTTACCTTAATTAATTGGAAAGCTGCTAATGATTTTCTTTGCTTTCTTTTCTACAGTCCTTTCATTGCATGAGCCTGCCAATGTCCACAGCTCTAAATACATCATGTTCTGGCTGAGAATGATGGATGTTGGGATTGGGTATAGCCTTCCTAGTGAAAGATTCAAAGAGATGCATCTATATATAGGCAAAAAAAAAAAATCAGAAAATCAAATACAAGCTGAATAGTCAAGACTTTGTTGATGATCCAAGCCCTGTAAAGGACCTTGGAATACTCATCTCTAATGATCTAAGTGCTAGAGCCCACTGTAACTACATAGCCAAAAAGGCGTTAAGAGTTGTTAGCCTAAGCCTACATAGCTTTTTCTCTGGTAATATCATACTACTAACTAGAGCATACAAAACATTTCCTCGACCACTACTTGAATACAGCTCATCAGTCTGGAACCCACATAACATATCTGATATTAACACAGTAGAGAAAGTCCAGAAATATTTCACAAGAAGAGTTCTCCACTCCTCTACTCATTGCAGAATACCTTATGCCACCAGACTTGAAATTCTAGACCTAGAAAATCTAGAGTTATGTCACCTTTGGTCTGATCTAAGTGTATATAAAATCATATATTGCAATGTCCTACCTGTCAATGAATACTTCATCTTCAACCATAACAACACAAGAACACACAATAGATACAAACTCATGGTTAACTGCACCAAACTTGTTTGCCTGAAATACGACTTCAGCAACAGAATGGTCAATGTCTGGAATACTCTACCTGACTCTATGGTTTCTTCCCCAAACCCCAAAAACTTTAACCTTAAGGCTGTCTACTATTGACCTCACCCCTTTCATAAGAAGTCTGTAGAGGGCGTGCATAAGCACACCAACATGCCTAGTGTCCCTGTCCTATTGTTTCTTTTATTTTTCTTATATGTACCCATTTCATGTATTCATAACTATGTGTATACTTATACCTATTATCTTGTAAGCGATTGATAAATCAAAATAAATAAATAAAAATAAAATATATAATCTTGCCTTAGCTATATATCCCAAAGGTGGCATTAGCAAGCAATTGTGTCAGCTGGTGCTCCATTCCAAATCCAAGAAAGTAATACTTAAACTCCATTAATTAGAGAAAAGATATCTTTTACTGGAAGTCAAGTGGTAGCAACAAAAAAATCTGAATCTGAGAAAATGAGCACGTAAATCACATGCACAAAGTGATGGCAACCTTCCCAATAGTTCCACAATAGTTCAATTTGTTCATCCAATAAAAAGTTGTGTATAACATGATGTGGGCATCTCCGGGTGATGATGAGGCCTCTGTCCATTGACCTTGACATATTTGGATAAAGAGCTGAGGCTGCGCATAGCATAGGACAGAAGCCTAAGCAAGAAACTTCTCCCCCCCCCCCAGCAATTTATACAGTTCTGTTTTGTAAAACCTCCAGCTCTCTTCCCATAACCATTCCTCCTCCTCTCCCCCAGTTACTTATGACAGCCGAAAGATGCAAAGCAAAGGAAGAAAATCTTGAAGGCTGACAATTTGTCTTTCAGCCTTAGCGCATCCAACTGAAATGTATAACTAAATACAGGAAAATTTATGTAAGTTTTGCTTTTTAAAATATAATTCCAGTCATAAGATTCTTAGTAATTCATATACAACACCGTAAAACAATTATAACTACAACAACCTGGCTAGTAATGTGTAGTAGTAACAGAATCACAGTGTGTAAGTTAGGCAGCTATTTGTTAAATAAATAAGTAGATCACATCCCCCAAAATGTTAAAATTCAAAAGCCAGATGAATAAAGTTAGAATTACCACAAAGATATTGTACATAAAGCTTATTAACTACCCAGAAACAGTAATATAATTTCAGTGTTAAAAAAGTTTTGGGATCAACTTTATTATTCAGTATGATAATTATTTGTGCATTTATGACTCAGATTATAGATCTTCAAATCTTGTCTTGGAGTTTGAAGAAAATATAGTTGTATTGGAAAATGTGGTTACATTGGCTGGCTAACTTGGTTTGTTATGTTGTGACCTCTTTTAGCTTAATATGTTTTGGTATCTTT
Organism: Laticauda colubrina; assembly: GCA_015471245.1. Taxonomy (NCBI): domain Eukaryota; kingdom Metazoa; phylum Chordata; class Lepidosauria; order Squamata; family Elapidae; genus Laticauda; species Laticauda colubrina. The sequence continues at coordinate 4,316 of BLBF01011702.1, read as the reverse complement.
ATTTGGTTAGGAAAACTTGAACTGGTGGAGTCATAAAACCATTGGAAAGTAATCAAATTACAAATATGTATTAAATATAGCAGTAAAACAAAGTAAGGAAATTCAGGCATAAAGGAAAAAGGAGCTGGAACACAGGTAATCTAAGTCATTATCTGAAATATTTCTATGCAAACATAAAGTTATGAATAAATATAAAGTGAACGGGGTCAAATATAATGCAGATTATAGAAATATAGTGGGATGAAGTCTACCAAGGAACTTTGGTTACAATGGATACAACTGGCAGAAATCTAAGCGATTACATTTAGAAAATAAAAATGTAGGACACACGCATGAGATGTGGGATTCATAGTTTGTAAACATAACACAGGACAAGGGCTTGGATATTTTCATTCACAAGATGAATGTGAATGAACAGTGTAGGACACCTAGTAGAAGGGTTAATGCAGACTTGGGCTGTGTTAGAAAACGTGTATCAAAGAGGTATAAAATCTTTATTCTTCTGTATGCTGGTTGAAACTATACTTGAAGTAATGTGTACATGACATTTTCAGAAAATATTTACAGGTTAAGTGAGGTTCACAAGAATGCAACAAAAGTGGTATAAAGATTTGAAACCATGTCATGTGAGGACAGGAAAAAGGTTGGGATTTTTAATCTGGAGAGAAGAAGACAGAAGACAACAAAATGAATGTTCAGATAGAGAAAAGAAAAACTGATCAGGAACTTTTTTTATTGCCACAGAAATTAGGACTAGAAATAATGGGTTAATTTCAGATTTTACCTGGATTTTATTTCAGTATCAGGAAGGGCATCTTCACTGTAAGTGAAACAATCTGTTTTGAGAGGGTTCTGTGTATTTTTAATTATTTAAAATTTTTAAAAGGAGGTTGGACCTTTTGAGGATTGGTTAACTGGTTCTATATTCTATATTCATATTCTAGAGATTATTCATGTGGCTCCTTATTTCTATGAATGTTTCAGAGATTTTGCTGAGACTATGTGAGGAGAACCCAACAGTGTTTTTTCAAGAGGCAACTGGACTTTCTGTTTTTAATTTCCCATCTTGTCCAAGAAGATTCTTCAGCTTCTTGGATGAGAAGCGAAAGAAAAACCAGAAAGTTAAGTTGCCTCTTGAAAAACCACCTTTGGAACAACCATGACCTGGATGACTGAGAATCTCCATTGACATTAGCCAGCAGGAATATCTGTAGCAACAATCAACAGATTGGAGTGGTCATTAAGAAAAGCTATGAACAGGCCCTACCTTAATGATCTCCAAAGATAGCTGCTGTCTCAGTTCTCAAAATAATGTGCTCTAATACTTAATACTTGATAATAAAAATTATGTTTTTTAAGGAAAATCTGTGTAAATCTTGTTTTTTTATTGTGTTTTATAGTCTGCCAAATCTGCTACCCACCCAACAGCATACAATAGAAAAAAAATAATATTAAGTTAAAAATACAATACTTAACAATAACAAATAATAATTAGCACACTTAGGAATAAAAACCATATATCCAGTCAACAACAATAGTCTTTCCCTACAACGGACTCCCCCAAAATATTCAATCTTCCAGAAGGTTATCCACAACCTAGTGATTGGGGACCCCTGTGCTAAACTACAACTACACAGCCCCTTTTTAAATCTGTTGTATAAACCAGCAACTGAATAGTATTCAGTGTAGAATGAATATATTTAATTGGCCTATATAGATGTTTGCCCAACTTCAAAGGAAAATCAGAGAGAGGGTCTATCGAGTTTCTCAGACATCCAGGCCATGATTGTCTCAAAGGTGCTTATTCAAAAGGCCAATTGTTTCCTTGAAGATGTTGAGAAGTTTTGCTTCTCATCCAAGAAGTTTCTTCAGTTCTTGACTTTAGAAGAGAAGAACAAGTCTGTTGCTTCAGTCAGAACTGAAGAAGCTTCTTGGATGAGAAGCAAAATGTCTTCAAAGAAAAACTAAAGTCCAGTTGCCTTTTGAAAAAGCACCTTTGGACATTAGGGAGAGAGAAAGAGAGAGACATCTTTCCGTCTCTATTTTTAAATGAAGAGGTTAAGGCTTTCCCAACAGTGTTGAGTAAGAATGAGTATGAACGAGTGAACTGATGTATTTTGAGCACCTCTGTAATATATTTAATAGCTTTTTCAATTTATCTCTGGGAAATAATGAATTGATCCATTTGGAATGCCTTAGGTAAATCATCTGAACAATCAGATGGGTGTTGGAGCTGGAGAAATTTTCTGAGAGTAAGAACAACTAATCAATGGAATAGCTCACCTCCGGGAGTTGTGGGTGCTCCATCAATGGAGATTTTCAAAATAGACAGGAGACACATTCATGCTACAGTACCCAAGTATTTTCCTTTTGGCTGGTATCACGATAACTGGGATAGCAGCTAACAGAAAGAGAAAAATCAATCACCTGCCTTACACTGAGGGACAGTACAATCTTTTTTTTTTGCTGTGGCTTGTTAAAAGAGACATATCCAGGAGGAGATTCTACATAGTCTGAAAGAAAACAGAACGTCCTGGTGTTTTCTACAATGCAGGTAGTACTCGACTTTCAATCACAACTGAACTCTGTTGTTAAGTGAGACATTTGTTCAGTGAGTTTGTCCCATTTTAGGACCTTTCTTGCCACAGTTGTTAAGTGAATCACTGCAGTTGTTAAGTTAGTAACCCGATGGTTAGGTGAATCTGGCTTTCCCATTGACTTTGCTTGTCAGAAGGACACAAAAGGTGATCACATGACCCCAGGACGCTGCAACTGTACTGCAGTGCAATTGGCTGTATTTATGAGCCAATTGCCAAGTATCTGAATTTTAATGACATGACCATGGGGGATGCTGCAATGGTCATAAATGTGAAAAATTGTCATAAATCACTTTTTTCAGTGCTGTCATAACTTTCAGTGGTCAGTAAATGAACTCTTGTAAGTTGAGGACTACCTGTATTCTGGAAAACTGATAAATTTCACACAGTCCTAATGTTTGTAACTGGTCAGTTTCCCTCAGTGTAGTTTAAGTTTGCTATACTGTAGTCTGTTTTTCCTGCATCGTAAATGTCATGATTTCTTTTCGCCAAGGTATTCTTTGCTGTGAGAAGAAAGAAATAGAAAACTTCTTTCAAGTCAATCTCATCACCTGGTGACTTCATGCATGTGTTCAGGTGGTGTCTTAGAAATAATGCAGGAGCAATTTGCTATTTTTCTTAGCCTGCATTCAATAAGGAATTTGCCCATGATGAAAGCCAGGTGGGTGATAATAAATTCAGTAACCCTATCTGGTTTTTAGCGTACTACCTTTTGGGTTGGCTTCAGCATCGCCCACGCTAATGCAACAAAAATCAGCACCAGCCACAGCATCTTTATAAATGCTCCAATTTGTCATTCACGTTGGCCCGTTTTTAGCTTGCGTGTACTTGGACTCAGAATTCCTGGCATCCCCTGAGATGTTGCCTCACCGGGCCTTCAACAGTTCAAGTGAATAAGTTCCTTTGGCTTATGAAATTGGCATGGAAGATGTATATGGCAGCAAAATCTTGGATGACACCTTTTGTCCATTAGTTGTCCTAACTGAGGGTTTTATGGAATCATGTGCAGGGCTATTTTGGATGGACATAAACTCTCATGATTAATTTGTAATTTGTAAAAATCTGCAATGTCTGGTCAGTGCCAAGCCCTGTCCTAATCTATATAAATAGATGTGAAACAGCAACAGTGTAATTAAACTTATTAAGTAATGGATTGGATTTAGTGTAAACAGTTGTCTTTGTATTTAGGAATTAGAAATGAACATATTGTTTTAACTCATACAATTTTCTTTCAAAAATGCTTGAGGTCTTCTAGTCCAGCCTGTCTTCAAGAATGTGATCCTATACCATTCTTTGGACAACAGGTCAAACACCTTTTCTCTGCAAGAGTCTCTTTGGAAGACTACTATCATGTCACCCCCTAGTCCTTCTCTTCATTAGACTACACATCCCTAGATCCCTCAGTCATTCATCATATGGCTTACTCTCCAGTTTAATCATATTTGTTGCTCTACTTTGCACATTTTATTGAGTTTTTTTAAATACATATATTTAAATATATATGCAATATTTATATTGTATTATAGTGACCAAAACTATGGTGACCAAAACAGTATTTCAAGGATAGTTTTACCAGTACTATATTATAAAAATATGAAGTGTTCTATATGTAAAGTGGGTGACTCCAAATCTACAAACCTGATTGGTCAATAAAATGAACATTGGATTGGTTCACTAGGAACCAATCCAAAGAGCTGCTAAAAGGCGGCAAATCTAAAC